>JALIZH010031681.1:0-26185 GCA_030522465.1 Rhipicephalus appendiculatus
ATTTTATCACCGCACTATATGTCATGTTTTTTTTGTTTGTCGCTAGAAGGTAGGTATCCCCATTTTGTAAAACCAAAGCATTCTCCGAAGATTTTAGGGGCGAAGCTCCTTAGGGTGTGGGTCTGTCCCTCCTCTGTAGTTGTTGTAGTAGTAGTAGGAGGAGGAGGAGGTAGGTAGGTAGGTAGGTAGGTAGCCACGTATAGTGGGAATGTACCCTACTCCACTCCACGTGATAAAGATGACGATGACGCAGTATAGTGGAATGTACCCTACACGTGATAACGATGAAGTATAAGCGGGTTCCAGTATAGTGGAATGTACCCACTACACGTGATAAAGATGACGATGACGCAGTATAGTGGAGTGTACCCACTACACGTGATAACGATGAAGTATAAGCGCCTTCCAGTATAGTGGAATGCACCCACTACACGTGATAACGATGACGATGACGCTGATTACCATGAACTATAATTGGGTTCCAGACCACATATTCTCTTTCTGCAATGGATGAAAATGATCGAGCTTCGCCCACTCATCATCATTCACTTCGTGGATATGGCGTGATTTTTTCTACTGCGTGGAACAAGGGAGTGGAATCACCTTCCTTCTCGACCAAGGGGGGCTAATCATCGTTTTCGCGACACTGTAACCATCATTGGACCAGCATAGCTACTAGTCTGTAGGGAAGTTTCTCAATTGTTCTTTTTACTTACTGTATTCTGTTTGTGTTTTGTCCACTCTCCTCTGTAGTGCTCTTGGCTTTCTGGGTGAATATATATGTAGTAGAGTGAGGCAGCCGAGCTGCCGTACTCAAAGAAACAACAGTGTCAGTTGCAGAACAAGGAAAGATCCGAGTTTATTCTTGGGCCACGCTTTTATAGGCATGCGGTTGCTTATCCGCTGCCACGTCAGCGCAGCTGATGACGAAGTGGAACGTCACGCAGTAGACGTTATCACATTCCTTCCCCCCAAGATCGTTTTCTTTAATTATCTTCAGTGACGGAAATCATGAGGCACGTATCGGTCTGGCTCTTTCCGTGCACGCTGGCTTCTGCGCAGGGCTGGTGGAGAATCAGAAGGCTCTTCCGCTGGCGTCTGAGGAAGTTCGTCGTGAGCCACTGGCAGGTGCCATTCCTGCCCCCCTGTTGGCGGCGGGACCACCATAGTTGTGTCATTGGGAAGATGTTCTGCCGTGTCCGCATCCGGATGCGCCTGCTGGGGCGTGGTGGGAGCTTCCCGATGACCTGCCGAGTCCTCGGTCGAGGGTCGTCTGTTTCATGTTTGATCGATGTTTGATCCTGCATACTGGGAAGAACTGCGTGAGCGGAAATGGTCAACATGAACGTGCGGGACTGTGTTCTGAGTCTCTACCAGATAGGTCACAGGGCTAACTGTCCGCACCACTCGCCCTTCCGTCCACGATACCTTCTCTTGCCTGACAGTTTTAACGTATACCCTTTATCCTTCTCTAAACAAACGGAAAGTCGATCTCCGTTCGTCATGCTGCCGTTTCACCGTTTCCTGCTTTCTCTGCATGTCGTCTCGAAACGATGGCCTCAGTAAGGACAACTTCGTGCGCAGCGTTCGCTTCAGAAACAGTTCGGCGGGACACTTGCCTGTTGCTCTGTTAGGCGTAGTCCTATACGCCAGCAAGAAGTCGTCCAGTCTCTCCCTCAGCGGCCTGCTGTTACTCCCCTTGTCGTGCGTTAGCTCCTTGCTTAACGGTTTGCACTGCCCTTTCAGCAGCCCCATTGGATTCCGGGTGATACGGCGGGCTGCAGGTGCGCCGGATACCGCAGGCATCGAGGAAGTCTTCGTACTCCTGCGAAGAAAACTGGGGGCCATTATCGGAAACCAGTTGCTCCGGGCATCCGTAAGAAGCAAACAAGCTCCGCAAGCGCTCAATAGTCTTCGCGGCTGTAGTTGAGCACATAGGAAACACTTCGATCCACTTTGAAAATGAGTCAATGCACAACAGGAATGTTGTTTTTTCGAAGTCGAAAAAATCCACATGCACTCTCTGCCAGCATCGGGCGGGAAATGGCCATGGCTCCAGTGGGGGACGAGGAGCGCTGTTTTGCATCTCTTGACAAATGCTGCACCTCTTTACTGCTCTTTCTATGTCTGCGTCGAGCTCTGACCACTATAGCAGACTACGTGCTAGCATCTTCATGCGTGACGCACCGGGGTGTTCTGCGTGCAGCAGTCCTAACACCGCGTCTTGCAACTTTGTTGGCACAATAACCCGACTGCCCCACGTGACACAACATGCTTCCAACGATAGTTCCAAACGCCTATTATAGTACGGTAAGAGATCCGCCTCTTCGACTTACGCTGGCCATCCTTCCAAAGTATATTGGTAAACCTTGCTAAGCGTGCAGTCATACTTGCTTGCTTTAGCTACGTCCTTAGCAGTCAGTGCCGTTGTTTCAAAAACAGCGAGGGTATCTGTCTCGTCCGTCTCGGTTCCACTTGAACTAGGCAGCCTCGACAGTGCATCTGCAACTTCCATTTCAGATCCCTTTCTTTTTCTCAAGTCGTAACGATAAGAAGTCAAGATTAAAGCCCATCGTTGCATGCGAGCGGCCGCTAAAGGTGGACTTGCTTTCCTGGCCCCCAAGATGCCTATCGGCGGTTGGTGGTCCGTGAACAACGTGAATGTCCGCCCATATAGATAACGATGAAATTTCGTGAGGGCAAAAATTATCGCCAAAGCTTCTCGCTCGATCTGGGCACAGCCACGTTCAGCTTGCGATAGTGTTCTGGATGCGAAAGCGACGGGTTTTTCTGTGCCATTTGGAAGTCTGCGGAAGAGAACCGCGCCGAGCCCATACTGCGCCGCATCACAGCTAACAGCAAAGGGCTTTTTTGGATCGTAAAAGCCGAGTACTGGGCTTGTCGTGAGCAAGTTCTTCGTTTCTTGAAACGCGAGCGCACATTTGTCCGTGCAATTCCAACGGTTTCCTTTCCTCAGAAGTTCATACAGCGGCGCAGCTCTGGTTTGCCAAGTTGGACAGGAACTTTGAGTAGAATGTTACCATTCCAAGGAAAGACTAACTCTGTTGCATTTGTGGGCTCTGGTGCATCCATTATCGCCCTTACTTTTGCTCCCAGTGGCCCGATTCCCTCCGCTGAAATTCCGTGGCCAAGGTAGCGAACTTCGCTGCAAAAGAGCTTCCATTTTTCCATGCGCAGCGCCACATTGTGATCGCGTAACCAGGTCAACACTTCTTCCGGCTTCAGCCGACAGTCATCAATACTTGACCCTCCTATGATGAGATAATCGATGTAACACCCGACTTGAGTGACGCCCTTGAGGATCCTGTCCGTGAGTGACTGGAATATGGCAGGAGCACTTGCTATGCCATAAGGGAGCCGCTGGTATTGCTAAAGGCCTTGGTGTGTGCTTACCGTTAAAATACCTTTGGAATCTTCGTCAAGTTCCACTTGCTGGTAAGCGGAAGTAAGGTCAAGAACGCAAAATACCTTTGAGCCTGCTAAAGTTGCGAATAAGTCTTCTGACAGAGGCAGAGGGTAGTGCTGTGTCAGTAGTGCAGGGTTCACCGTGACCTTGTAGTCGCTACACAGCCGTACTTTTGCTCCCCTATCTTTTGGTACCACCACCAAAGGAGTTGCCCAATCGCTCCTGGTGACCTTTTTCAACGTCCTAGTCCGTTCTAAGGCGTCCAAGTTCCTCACACACAGCTTGCTTCAGCGCAAATGGCACTGGTCGAGCCTTGAAAAATAATGGCTTGCTGTTTGGTTTCAAGAGAACTTGCGCTTTATAGCTAGTTATGAACCCGATCTGCGGCGAAAACACTGCCTCGAAATTCTTCATTAATTCATGTACAGTCTGATCTTGCTCAACGGCTCGAACTTCTAGCCAGTTCAATTTAAGCTTCCTCAACCTAGTTGCGACCAAGCAGACATGGCAACTCTCGTCCACCACCGTCTACTATCAACACAGGTAGGGTATCAGTTTGATCACCGTGCTCGATTCGCACGTTCACTGATCCTATTCGCCTCGAGATCTTGGAGTGGCGCCCTCTCGCGTGTGACGTCAGGGAGAGGACTCCGATGCAGCTCTTCGCGCGCGCGTTCGCTACGTGAAGGCTGCTCGACGCTGCCAGCCTGTCTATCGCGCCCGAGTTATTGAAACATTGGTGGGCGAGTTGATAAAACAATTTGTACTGAATGTTCAAGCCAAATGCCCATCGAAATTGAGCGGAGTTGCCGTTAGGAGCACGTTCTGTGTCGATTGCTCCTGTTGTCGTCTGCTAGCCATCCATGTCTACATCTGCCCCTATGGTGATTTTTTCTTTTCGCGACTGTTCTATGGCCGTGGCGCACTCAAAATGACTTTCCTGCCCGTTTTCGATAACTGACTTCATGCAGCGTTCGGGCTTCAGCTTCCATGTCTTGGTTAAAGCGCAATAAATGTATACCGCGTGCTGCGCGTGTTCGGTTGCCAAGCCTGCTCCTTCGATTCAATTCATATGTTCGGAGCATGACAAACGACGTGTGATGCCATTCAAATAAATTAAGTGGCGTTACCGGCAACAACGTTCGATTAAATACACATTTTTAACAGCTGCTGTGTAAGCGCGCCGTAAGTACTTTAAATTGAAACACGAAATAAACAGGGTGAGTCTAAAGGGGATGCACGACGGGGATATGAAATATCGGTATGTTGTCCGGAGTGATTTTCTTTTGTTTCTGTTCTATTTTTTGCAACATATTTTAATCCTTACGTTAATAAATCGACGGTTTGTTCACTCGATCACGGTGGTCTGAAAATATGCTGAACAGAATTAGTGTAATCATACTAACGTTGATAAATATAAAGCTTTCGCATCGAAAGATGTATTTGCAATAAAATATTGTAAATCAGTCTCAACGGTCCACTCCTGATGTGGCTTGGTGCGATCACTGTACTAAAGAGACTCGAGTTCCTTATGCATTCGCCTAAGTTGACTCGAAGGTGAAAGCCATCTTTTTCTTGAGTCGATGTATTGTTCCTTCGTCGCCACCCTCCGAATGCTTTCTTGACGTAACGTGGTTTTGCATTGAAGCTTTCTACACATCACTTGGTTTTACATCGCCTCCGAGATCGGCCCACCAATCACGGAGGCAATGCAAAGCGACGATGTCAGGTGATGACGTAATCATGTGACATGATGTTATGACGTCACAAATTTTGACGGTCTGGGATGTCATGATGACGTGATCATGTGATGAATTTTCGCATCACTTGTGTTGATGCTGGCGTCGCGGGACGCCGACGGTAAACTTTCGCAATTTATGTGGAATCTAAGGCTCCCACCTTAAATTATGCAATCTTGTTACAGCTAGCACGGTAAAGAATCACAATAATCAGCCACAGGGGCCAAAAGAATGGTGGGAAAGAGCTCTCTTTCTCTTCTTCCTGGACACACTCGCCAATTTTTCCTAATGTTTACGAAGCTGAACTATCGGTGTCAAGTGAAACGAGAACACTGCAGCGGATCGCGTTGCCCAAGCATTAGATATAGTGCGCGCCATCCTTCCAACCATTGGCAGGCTCGCACAGTCGAGTAGGCAGCACTGCGCGATCGAAAACACGAATGCGGCTCACGAACGTATCTATCTCTAATCATAAGGGTCGAACTGTACCACGCGCACCACTGCTGGCGTTTCATTCCGAGCGATATTATATGCATCCAGCTCGCCCAATCTATGCTACTGGTCCACAATAACCCGCTGGCCGATGAACTTATCGATTTCATTTTGTCGGCTGTCGTGTCTGCACGAGTCCACATGACTACAATTGGGAGTCGAGCGTGAATTTTCGTTCATCTCAAGTCTGTTTACACAACGCTGATTTTTGCGAATAAGCCGCAAAATTGATCGCGCTGCGATTTCAAAGCAGCGGCGACTCTCTTTAACTCACTTGGCGGGGGGCGTTCGCGCTTTCACGTAAGCTATTTCAACGCCATACAGCCCAGTGAGCGACGCTACGAACTCAGGGGGCATGAACCTGACCGCGATGGCTGTCGGTATACAGAAGATATGTTAAATGTTAACGTTTCTTAAACTCATGTAATGCTAGCAGTCATTTCAAGAAATATCATTAGAGGAAAATGCAGCTAGTAGTCGAGGAACGCCGTGCGACGCGAGCGAACTATAACGAAAATGCTGCTGTTTTAGCCAGAGCGTAGCAGACGAAAAAAGCCGAATCCCCGCCCTTGCGTCACTGGAGCGCCGTTCGCAGCGCCGCCATCAGTCGCACACGAGGCGAATAACCGGCACTAGTTCCCCTGTGTATGTCCTTAAAGGAACAGTCACTTTCTTGATTGTCAGTTGAGGAAACTCACCCCGAAAAACGGATTTCGGCATGACGGTGACGGAAGCCCTTGTATCTATCTGCATTTTGAAGGCTCGTCCTTCAATCTTGACAGTGACATAGTAGGCAGACCTAGTGATTTTTATAGTGTGTATTTCTTGCTTTTCGTCCGAATCCTCTGCCGGACTATTGATTGCGTTCAGTGCCTTTGTTCTGCCGGGGCGCTGCCTGCTCATTGTTCGCAAGTGACCTTGCTCTCCGCAATTATGGCACTTATACTTGCGATACCGGCAACTTTCCGAAGTATGGCGTTTACCGCAACGGAAACACTCTGGGCATTCAGTTCTGCACCGACACATGTCCCTGCTACGACTGCTTTGCCTGAGAACGTCAACTTCTAGTCCGGAGCGCTTTTGTGAACTACCTTGGTGCTCTTCTAACGACATTTGCCGGGTCTGTGTGGAGGCTAGCTCACGGTTTAAAGCAATCTTACACGCCTCTTCGAATGTCAGTTTTTCAGCTGCGAACAACTCGCGTTGTGTATCGGTGCAGCGTAGCCCGGCGACAAGTTTGTCTCTGAGCGCTTCGTCTAGAAACTTTCCAAACTCGCAACTTCTGGCCAACTGCTTTAGCTGCACCACGAATTCCGCCACAGTCTCTTGTTCCAACTGCATCATTCGGTTAAATCGGCACCTTTCGGCTATCACGGCCTTTCGGGGACTATAGTGACCTTTCAACGGAGTCGTTACCTAGTCATACGTTTTGCTGGCTGGCGAGTGTGCTATTAACAGGTGCTTCAGTACCTCATACACTCGAGGGCCTACAACTGTCAAGAATACCGCTACCTTCTTGCCTTAAGTCACATCATTTGCGGAGACGTAAAGCTCATATCTTTTCAGGTAGGACTCGAAGCTATCACTCCTTTCATCAAAAATGTCAATTTTTCCCACCTTCGCCATTACAGTGACGCCCACGCAGCCGTCCTCTTCACTTCAGCAGCAACGAAAGGACCACGTGGAAAGCCGACGGGGTCCCACCCTCGTCGCCAGTGTAGTAGAGTGAGGCACCCGAGCTGCCGTACTCAAAGAAACAACAGTGTCAGTTGCAGAACAAGGATAGACCCGTGTTTATTCTTGGGCCACGCTTTTATAGCCATGCGGTTGCTTATCCGCTGCCGCGTCAGCGCCGCTGATGACGAAGTGGAACGTCACGCAGTAGACGTTATCACAATATAAATCAATAAATAAAATCCTTTTTTTTCCCATTTTGCAACTCATTTGTTGCTTGATTACCAAGCAAGAGGGAAAACTGTGCTCTTATTTCTATGTTCTTGCATGTACAAAAGCATCTTTATTGTATAATAAAAAAACTGTGGTCATATTACCACCTTTTTTCTATTTGGCTACAAATCTGGCGATAAAGTTAAATGACATTGCTACTTTTGCTACCTTTAGCTTGAATTCTGGCTACATTTCAAATCTACCCAACGGCAACCCTGGCTGAGTCCACGTTTCCCGCGTCATAGCGCAAGCAAACTGCGCTTGAACTCTCTTTGCAGAAGTAACTAGCCGCCAATAGTTGGGCTAGCCACTTTCAGCCCTACATCGTAGGAAAGCTAGCTTTACAATTATGAAAAGGGCCTATTCCCCTAAAGTGTGGCGCGTGCTCTGTGGCCTAGTCTAGCAGGTGGTTCGTTGGCCTGCGGGAGTATCGCGCAGATGTTTTGAACGGAAGGGCATCTTTTTATAGCCCTGAGTGCTGGCGCACCAAGCTGTATTCGAGCGAACCACCGTATTTTTGCCGCTTACGGACGAACACGTTTCCCTCGTCATAGTACTTAAGTCGCTCTGGAAGTAGAAAATACATGACGCCTGAAGGATGCCCATGATCCAGCAGAGGTGGCTCCTACGACATTTTTATTGACGTCACCACGAATCCAATCTACAAGACAAGAGTAGAGTGGGGGGGGGGGGGGTCTGCACAGGAGCCGTGCAGTAATGCGTGCAGGCGATTTCCTGTATATTAGTGACGCAAGGCGGTTGGCAAAACTTTTGCAGCAAGATTTCAATCATTAAGAAGCATTTCATTCAGTTGCAGTGATGAAAACGTCCAAAGGAGGCACATGTACTAAACTTTGGTACAAGTGTGCTTACTAATACGCCGGGTGCGGGTTACACCAAAGTCTTCGTCAGGCTGTACATCGAGTCTTCCACTGCGTGTGAAGAGTCGTAGGTGTGAGCATCGGTCTCAGACATGTCGCGAAAACCAGCTTAGCGCGATATCCAGCTCAATTGATCTTACGTAGAACGCTTACAATTGAAATCCATATTCTGTCCACTGTGATTGAAGCTGTCCAGCTTACTCCTAGACATGCCTAAAATTAAATAAAAAAATTAATATTTATCATCAAAGTGAACGAAAACATAATGTTTCATCAAGCAAAAAGTGTTTTTCCTACCCCGAGAACAACAGGTTTCATGAAGTAGCGAGACGGGAGACAGCCTCACCAGTTGATGATGATGATAATTGTCCCTGCCCTTTGTAACGGGCGATCAAACGGAAAATCCGGATCTGGCACAAAAAGTATCGGATCACCGGTTTGATGTGCTTGCTGCCGGACGTGTTCTATCCTGCAGATAGCTCGCACACCACCAGTGTTCCAATCTTGGCTTCGTTGTGTCGACTGCTTCCCACTGCGATTGCTCCTCTTGCGACTCCCGGAAACCAAGCGCCATCGCCAGCGCTTGCTGCTGTTGCTGCTGTCGCCCCTCCTCGTCGAGAAACGCAGTCAGCGCAGTGGCCGCAGCAGATGGGGCGGCGGCGAAGACCTTCGCTTTCAACGCGGGGCATTCAAGTACAAGTGCTGTATGGTTTCCTCCTCCCGGTTGCAAAGGGGGGCACGTTTTGTCGAGACTGGGCATGCACCTCGTCCTCAGCGATCGGGTTCGTAGCATGCCGCATCTAGCTTCGCATAGAAGGCCGCTTCCCTTTGAATTCTCATACAGCGGCTCTTTCTCGATGGATTGTTTTGCCTTAGTGCATAGACTCAAAGCGGGCTTCCCTGCTGCCGTCGTGCGCCAGCTGTCACTTTCGGCCTCTTGGACAGCTTCGCGGACCTTCGTCGTCCTGTCCTGTTGAAGTTTCTCTGTTAGTCGGCATGTTGCGACCCCGTACCACACGCACCACTGGGTCAGGCCTTTGGTGCGTAATACCCACCTGTTACTGATGCGCTTGAGGTGGATGTACTTATACCCCTCACGCGCCCAACGCCCGTCTGGTAGTAGGCTCGGTCGCCGCTCATAGGCGAGTTTCGCAACTGCCTCCCGAAACTCAAAAGATGACCAGGCCACCTCACCCTGTACCTCCTCGTTTGGTACGTCCCTGTGGACCCCCCAGTGCTGCTCTACCTGCTTCCCTCTGATGTATTGCCAGAGATTTATGTGTCCCGGAACACACGCAGAGCACACTATTTGCGAGAGTTACGGCCGGGACAGCCACCGATTTCCAGAGTTCTCGGGTGGACTTCAAATTTCTTGAAAACCCAAAGTGTTCTGGAGTTTAGAAAGGCACGTGTCCTTATTGCATTGGGCCTCTGCTCGTTCTCGTAGTGGTGTGCAGAGTGTGGTGCAGCAGACAATGTTACTCCCAAGTACCTGTAAGTGTTTCTCGACTCCACAGGGTTTTCCTTGGAGTATGAGCCTGCTCTCAGTGTATTGCATGACATCCTCTTGGCTCACCACAACCACACACGCCGACTTTGCGGGGTTAAAGCGTAGACCAATGACCCGGGCTTCCTCTAAACATATGTCCGGCAGTTGCTGTAAGTCCTTTGTGTTGTCGACCAGCAGCACAATGTGGTCGGCATAAAATATGGCTGGCAGGCGGCGTGGGCAAACCACCCCCTGATCCCAGTATGTGAGGTTGAAGCCTGTGTTGCTTTCGGTGAGTTTTCTCTCCTTGTCGCCCACCAGGAGCATGAAGAGTAGGGGGGAGAGAGGGGGCGCCCCTGTCGCAGTCCTTTAGATATTTTCATCGGTTGCGTCACATTTCCCTCCCAGTGGATCACAGCATCATTGTCTGCGTACAACGCCTCGAGAATTTGTTGCGGGTTGGTGGGCAGGCCTTGATTCCTTAGCACTTCCCACAGTAGTCGGTTCTCCAATGAGTGATATTTCGAGAAAAGCCATTATTGGGGTCCTTTTCTCTTTCGCTGCAATCTCAATAGCTTGCGTCACAACGAACAGGTTGCCCTCCAGGCATCGTGTTGGCCCGAAGCCGTTTTGACTCTCCAAGAACCTCTTCTGCACAGGAGTCGATGCGTCGCTGTAGGATACAGCAGAAGAGTCTGTACAGTACAGAACTGACCGCAATTGGTCGGTAGCTGTCGAGGTGGCGTTTGTCACTGCCTTTCTTCACGATGAGCCGAATGCGCGAGCGGTTCCAGCTTCTGGGTATTTCACCACTCAACAGTACCCGGTTGACGACAGCGAGAAGTAGTTGTCGCACAGTTGACCCTATCTTCTTGAGAAACAGTGCAGGTATTCCGTTTAATCCTGCAGCTGTGCTTCCAGAAAAATGCTTGATGGCCCGTTCAAGTTCTGCTGTAATCGTAGTACATGGGCTCAGTGACATCGTGGTCTCGGGGTCTATCCTTTTTAGGGCGTTTTCCAGAGACCGGAACTTGGCTCTGAAATGTTTCTCCGCAAGTCGGAGGCATTCTTCTTCAGAGACTACTCGCCCAGTGTGTGGGGCTTGAAGGCCTGTCTGAGTCTGGGGGGCTGTGGGTGGCTGAGTGCTCATATACTGCCAGAACTTCTTAGCAGCGTCTTTACCCGCCTTTTTTATGTCTTGTAGGAGGCGCACAGTTATCGCCCGCATTTTTTCTGTACTACCCTGGCCATGTGTATTTTCGCCTCCCTGTAGGCCTCCCACATCTGCAGGATATTTGCCCCCCGTGGCACCATACTGGAGTTCGGGACGGTGTGCACGGCACGCTTGCTGCCGCTTGAGCAGAGCCTCCGAGACCTCCTTGTCCCACCATGCTTAGTGGCGGTGTATCTTGCTTGTTTTTGTGGTGGGGTTCACTGTCATTGTGACAGACTTCATGTGGTTCACCAGCCAAAGTCCAAAACCTTTATATTCGTTCGTGTCTACTTGTTCCACAGAGCTCTCCAGTGTTTCAACCAGTTCGTCTAAGGCCCATTCTGGTAGGTTGTGAGGCTTTTCTTTTCCTTCTACCGCTGGTGGTGGTCGACAGCGGTAGCTTATTCCAAACCATATGCTACTGTGGACACTGCTCACGCTTTTGCTACCCGTCTTGTCAATGGGGATATAGTAACGGGGAAACTAGGCAATAGGCTATATATGTTTGTTTGTCCAAAACTGCCCACGTGCCATTCGCATCACACTTATCGGTGGTGTTTAGAATCACTAGCCCCATTTGTCAGCAAAGTCCAAGAGGTACCTTCCCATTCGGTTCGTATTCCCATCCAGATCGTCAATTTGGGCATTGAAAATCCCCTATGATGATGGTGGGCAGGCCAATTTTTTTGTATAACCTTTTCCAGGCATCCAAGAACCTCCAGGTTTTTTCGTAGGAGTCTGCCCCCGTCCACAGGTAGACCAGCCCAACAGCCAGTTTCAAGTTTTCCATTCTGCCTGCTATCAACATATACTATGTGCATCCTTGTAGCGTCCTCTCCCACTGCGTATCTGAACGATACATGAAGCCCATGCCACCTCTTCTCCGTTCACTACCATGGTGCTTTAAACCTTCCCATGCAAAGCCAGCACCCGTGGCCCGTGGGGTGTACTCATCATTCCATAGGTGTGTTTCTGTCAGGCCGGCTATTTCAGCGTGTCCTTCTGCAAAAATTTTATGCAGCTCCTGTCATTTCTACTCTCGTCTGCCTCCCTACATGTTCAAGTAATACACTGTCTTATCATGAATATTGTTCTTGCATTGTCTCCTTTTCTTTGCCCGACCGTGGCTGTCAGTTTTGAGGGGGTGAGGTGAGGTCTTGCACTACGTTCCCCTTCTAGTCATTTTTCTCCCTTGCCCCTTCCCCCTCTCTCCACAGAGTGAGATGTGGGGATTCAGTTTCTTTTCGCTGCTTTCCGACTCCTCCATGGTCTTCCTGGGTCCTGTTCCCACGCCATCTGTGTGATGGCGCGCTCCAACGCTTTCATGAGCAGGGCAGCTGTGTTGAAGCCTCTGTTTTTTTCACTCTGTGTATAGCTGGCTTTGGCTGGCTCTAAAAAAGCGCCATTCCTAAGCCCAAGTCGCGGCCGCAACGCCGCTGCTGTGTCTTCACTGTAGATGTCACTGTACAACTCCTTGTCCGGTAACGAGTTTCTAGTTGCAAATTCCACTCCGGCTCCCAGCTCTCTACATATTTCCTTCATCCTTGCGTTATACTTCCTAAACTCGGCTAATAGTGATGGGTTCTTTGAGACCCATTGTGGGACCGCGTACACAAGGAACGTGTGTTTGTCATTTCGCTGGAGCCACGATGGTGGCCTGTCGTGTAGGCTCTGGGCTAGGCTTTCTGTTGGAGCATAGGTTGTGTTGAGGTCCTGTGTTCCCGCATGCAGTACGATAATAGCGTCGGCTGTGTACCGTACCCTGTTCATTTTCTCGACTGCACCACAGGCCTCTTCCAGCGTTGCCTATTTTCCTTTCCAAAACCTCACTGCCTTCTTCCATCTGGTGGCACGCAGCGTGTGTGGTTTCATCCCATACGCATTTGAATCTCCAAAGACAAAAAAAAAATCCCGCCATATCCACGAAGTGAATGATGATGAGTGGGCGAAGCTCGATCGTTTTCATCCATGGCAGAAAGAGAATGTGTGGTCTGGAACGCGCTTATACTTCATGGTCATCAGCGTCACCGTCATCGTTATAACGTGTAGTGGGCACATTCCATTATACGTGGCTATCTACCTACCTACTACTACTACTACTACTACTACTACTACTACTACTACTACTACTACTACTACTACTACAACTACAGAGGAGGGACAGACCCACACCCTTAGGACCTTCGCCCCTAAAAGTCACAGTTTCGCCCCTAGGGCGAAGCAATCAATGCGATAGCCAGAAATTAGTTAGCCACACAAGAACGACAAGCAGCTCGATAATTGGCACGCGCCGCCGCAGCTCAAAGAAGGACGCTCGAAAAGGACGCATAGGTATACACAAGACAAGCGTGAACTAACAACTGTCGCAGTCGTTACGTGTTTGTATTTGAGTAACACACTGCGAGTGTCCACAGTGCACAAGCCCACGCTGTTGTTGTGGCCTCTGACATGGCTCATATCCATAGGCGTATCTACCGGGGGGGGGGGGGGGGGGGGCAAGGGGGGCTCTAGCCCCCATTGAGTAAAGTTAGGGGGGCGGAGCCCCCCTCACTTTCGACAGTGGTCACATTCGGCTGTACACTGGGAAACCATCAACTAAAGGTAAAGTTTTAGTTCTACACAGCAATGATTTATTTATATAATGAAATTTGTCTTTCACTTCTGCTGTAGAGATTGTCTTCCGCGTATCACGACCACGCACTGTAGGTATAGGTTCTCTGTGGAACAGTCCGCCTATGCGACGCTTGCGCACTGTGTGCTGCAGCACTGCAGAAAGGGCTATCACTGAGTAGGGGCTCTACAACGTTAGAGCATTCTGTCTTGAATTTATTCTACTCTGAAATTCACATAATCGTCGACGATAATACGGGGCAGGAACAAGTAAACGGTTTAAGGACCGACCAAACACTCTTCTTTTTTCAGGAAATTAGTTTTCTTTGATCGTAAAGGAAGAGCGCATTACCGCTGCTCTATATCCAATTTGCTATCAGTCAATATCAGTGTGCAGAAGTCGATCGAGTGTTTTAGTTGGGCCGCATTGGGGAAGCTAAGAAGAATGTTTCCGCTTTATTTTCCGATTAAACTGTTCGCAATTCCTTATCATGTGGTAGCTTGCAGCGATAGCGCCGGCTTGAAACAAGGCAGTGAATAAGGCAGTGGACTTGAGCAGGCTTCTCCCGCAACTCGATCTACCGGACCAGGGAATTGGTGAAGGTCCACGGTTTTCTGGACTACGGAGACTGAATTGACAGCCGGGCTCGTTGGCCTTGTGTCATCTGGAATTGACATGTATAGAGCAAAACACAACTCAGGCGGCCCAGAAGCACACACGTGCAGCTCTGCTTATTTCTCTTCCCCCTCTCTCTCTCTGCAAGGATGAGTTTAGAAAGTTGAATACGCGCTCAAACAGCTCAACATCGTTATACTACAACTGAAAATATTTATTCTACTCATGAATCCGTCTCGCTAGTTGAGCTGCTATAAGTAGCCTCTGCCAATCTGATCGGCGGGCAGCCTTCTTGAACTACATTCAGAATGAGACATTGAACGGCTACTTCAAGTGTTTAGGTATTGTCCAGCATAGTAGTGCGCTGTTCCATGTGCACACGTCGTTTTAACACCGCCAGGTTTCCCAGATTTGTGACGTCGGGTATCGAGCTCGCAAATTTATTACACACCGAAATGTTTTGACGAGTGGCGAAGAACCGATGGTTAAAAACGTGCTGCATTGAAAATAGTGTGTTCTCTTATTTTTTGTGTAGTCGTACTTGAGTGGTCATCACGCGATTGATCATACTGGGGTCATTTGATGCATCGCGTTAGGAGCAGGTGCTGTGTGCATCACCGGGAAAATTTCGATCAATAATAACCAGCTAAAAACTAAAAACTAAAAGTGCGTGGAAACAATGCCGGGTACGTTTAACGTTATAATTACCCCCCATTTTTTTCAAATAAAATTTGTTCTTACATCGTTTGCACAGACGTGCAATGTTGCAAATGCAAATACGATGAGGATAAAAAGGAACGACGCCCCTGATACTACAAATTCTTGCTTAGATAAAAAACGTGTGGTTGAGAAGTTAAAAATAATTGTAATCTAATAATAACAATACCAACACTGCGCTAGAAACATTATTAATAGGAGCAAATGAGATAAAATATAAGATATACGGAAACCTTAATACGTACAAGGAAGTGTAGTACTAATTACGGAAAAGAGAAAGTGCAGTCACTGTTACCTACATTTAAAAAACGAGAACCCTCGCGAGCAGCTCCTAGATGTTAACAAATTTCATTGAATGAAATTAATCTTTACTACTGCGGACGCCGCCATAGACATATTGTATTCATGCATAAACTTGTGTAGGTAATGTATAAAAAGTGTTGCTTTTAATACTATTACATGCATAACACATGTATCTATGGTTGTCCCAGTGTATGCTACGTAAAAGCGACTGTACTTATTTTGTAATGTTATTAAACGCTGCTAACCGTATATTCGATCTTTCTTTATGAAAAATCACATCAAATGGAATGCGACTTAAGTTCTGTGGTCTCTCTATATATATGTATATTGCCTCATAAATGCACATCGTATATATATATATATATATATATATATATATATATATATATATATATATATATGTGTGTGTGTGTGTGTGTGTATGAAGAAGAAGGTGTCCTTGGATCCAGTAGACGCAATACTACGAAGTAGAGGACGTGCAAAACGAAACTTTTTTTATTTGTCGAACGTTTCAGCCGGGGCCCGGCCTTCATCAGGGTGCGCCAGCGCGCGACCACGGAGGCCATGCATGCAGCAACAATCGAATTCGAAAGGAAAAAATCAGCACGCAATTAGTACGTTGTTGAAAGTAGCACAGATAGATGTCATTTCAACATGTCCACATTTGCCTCATTGACATTTTGATAATTAGATGAGTATTTTTGGAGCTACGAATTCAGTTAGGACTAATAAATAATTCACATTAACGAAAAAAAATAGTAGCGGCTACTACAGTATACTGGGAATAATATGCACAAGGCCTGCTTCGCGTAACGCCGTCCCGCTTTTTTTTAAATCATGCTGCGTGATAAGTGGGACACCCTGTATATATATATATATATATATAGTAGTGCGCTGTTCCATGTGCACACGTCGTTTTAACACCGCCAGGTTTCCCAGATTTGTGACGTCGGGTATCGAGCTCGCAAATTTATTACACACCGAAATGTTTTGACGAGTGGCGAAGAACCGATGGTTAAAACCGATGGTTAAAAACGATGGTTAAAAACTCAACCCGAGCCCGGCACGCCCACTTCAGCAGGCCCGCCACCGTCCACAAAGGACTGCGAGCCATCGGACTCCCCCTCCAGCACACAGGGAACAAGCATCTGCCCCCTCCTCAAAAAGGTACGATCTCCGGAAATACTGTGGCTCTACTAGGCTGTGACAATCCGATCACTCTAACCCATTGACCACCTCCCCCCACAGACGAGGCGCGCGCTATACCCCAGACACCCCATTTCCTTAGGTTAAGAAAAATTGTTGATAAACGTCTACGCCATCACTTGCATGTGCGAAGCCTCAAAATTTATTTACGATATGGTATCGCCCCTCAGGGCATTCGACTATCATTTAAGTCGTCAATGCATGATTTTGACGAAGAGGAAACCCAACAATGTAATATAATTCTGAAATCTGCTTCACTAAAACTAACCGAACTCGTTGTGGCGCGCTGTGAAAGGGTGCTCGCGTCTCTGAGGGCGGCGGAACGTCAAGCTAGATCTAATACTTCCCTATCCACTATAGAAGTTGCTGAACTAGAACGTTTTGAGAAAAAAGAGGACAGAGGAAATCCTAAAAATTAAGGAGAAAAAAAATGGCGAGGGATAAACTTCCGTACTCCTGCGAGCTCTACATCGGCAATCCAGAAGGCCCTCAACCAGTGGTTGTGCCACAACTTGGTAGCACGCATAAAACCTTTAACGACCAGCCGAGAGGCACTACTAATACACAAAACAACATAGAAGAAAACATAATTAACCTCTCCAACCTTCAACTTAGTAGTCATGAACGAGCAGTAATCTCCCGCGGACTCACATTTTGCCCCACCACTGGCCGATACAATCAGTTCTCCTTATTACAAGACCTCGATAACTTCGCACGGAATCTTCGCCTAGAGGAATACTTTTTCGACAAACCCCAGAGGGAAACCACTACCATAATACCTTCTAGTTCAAGGCAACAGTGGACACCAAGCTCTCCAGCGGGAGAGGCATCTAGATACCTACATCGAAGCCGTCCAAAAAGACATACTGCGGGAATATAACACACACAGACCTGCAGTAGCCAAAAAACCTCTCAAGAAAGGAGTATGAAGCACTTAAGACACTCAGTGATCGAACAGATATCGTCATAAAACCAGCGGATAAAGGGGGAGGGATTGTAATATTAAATAAATCCGACTATATCCAAGAGGGCACCCGCCAATTAACTAACACCTCTTTCTACAAACCACTTAATAAAGATCCAACACTAGAACATCAAGCGATAATAACCACCGCACTCCATGATCTGGTAGAGCTCGGAGAGTTAGATCCCAAACTTTCTAGGGCGCTTACTGTAGCACGTGCCACACCAGGACGGTTTTATATGCTTCCGAAAATACACAAAGAAGGAAACCCCGGCCGACCAATAATTTCAGGAAGAGGTACCCTCACCGAACCAATATCGAGTTACATAGACTCCTTAATTAAGAACATACCGCCTACACACCCCTCCTACCTACGTGATACCAGCCACTTCATTAGGACGATCAAAGATGTAAAAATCCCTGATGGTGCCTTCCTTGTAACTCTTGATGTAACTTCCTTGTACACCAATATTCCGCATAGTGACGGCATCAAAACATTAGTAGAGTCTTACAGTGCGCATAAATGTGATGACTCACCAAACCCAACAGTCATTGAAACCCTTGCTAAGCTGGTACTTCAACTCAACAGCTTCGAGTTTCATAACCAATACTATTTACAAATTAATGGCACTGCTATGGGGACTCGTATGGCACCTAACTACGCAAACATCTTTATGAATGATCTTGAAACTAAGTTTCTATCAACCCAGAAAATTAAGCCACTTCTTTACAGACGCTTCTTAGACGATATTTTTATTATTTGGACGGATACACAAGAGAGCTTAATTAATTTTATAGAATCTTTCAACAAAGTTCATCCAGACATAACATTCACCCATGCATACTCAACAACTGAAATAAATTTCCTAGACGTCCGCGTAAAGGCAAAAGACGGGTCATTAACTACTAACGTTTACAAAAAAGCCTACAGACAGGCAGCAATACCTTCATTTCGATAGCTGTCACCCTCGTCACTGCAAGACGTCCATCCCGTACTCGCAGGCCCACCGATTCAAAAGAATATGCTCCCGCCCCGAAGATTTTGAGGCCAACGCAGAGAACTTGCGTAACGTACTTGCAAAGCAACATTATCCTCCTTCTATAGTCAACGACGCCATACATAAAGCGGCAAACCTAGATCGCCAGCAGCTACTTTACCAGCAGAAAGAATTGAAACAAGAGGGACGGAAAAAACTTGGTTCTAACATTTGGGAGCAACCCCCCAACGTAAACAAAATTCTAAAGAAACACTTTAACATCCTACAACAGAGTGAACGGCTATCAAAAATTTTTCCTTCCCCTCCGCGAGTTGTATATAGACGCCCCAAAAACATTAAAGATTATCTTGTCCGTTCAAAAACCGATAAGACACCTGTAACTGGATGTCAGCCATGCGGCAAGGCCCGCTGCAAGGTGTGCAAACACATACAGGTAACCAACGTTGCTCAAAGCACACATTCCAATTTCAAATACTCCATTCACTCAAACCTCAACTGCGACAGCTCTAATGTAGTATACCTTCTCGAGTGCGGAATATGCAGTATTCAGTACATAGGTCAGACTGGACACGGCCTTCCGCACCCGCTTCAATAACCATCGTTCACATGTTCATTCGCTTCCGGATCTGCCTCTGTCTCGGCATATAAACTCCGAAAACCACCCGTTTGATTCCATCAAGGTCACACTCTTACAAAGCGGTTTCTCCAGTACAAGGGAGCGTGAACAGCGCGAATCATACATGATTTATAAATTTGATACATTGAAGGCTGGTCTAAATATCACTCCGGGTATACTGTCTTCAATCCGCGCTCTGGAAGATTCAGGATAATAATGATCCTAACCAAACTTCTTTCCTTTTTTTATTAGTATTTTTTTTCGCAAATCACTCGGAACACGTTGTCGGGCATGCAAGATCTGCACGCGCATTCCGAGAAGGGTGGGCAACTTTCGAATAATTCCCCCCCTACAATGAAATCACTCCTCAGACAACCGAGTAAATGACATATTCGAACTCCACGTCAAAAATTTGAAAAAACACTCTCCATTTTCTTCTCAATTATTCTTGAGCCACAGACCGGAGATCGTAGGAACGTAGACCCCCTCACTGGGCTTCAGGAGCAGCTAAGGAGGGGCGGGGGATAATAGGTGGGACGTGACAATGGACGAAAGGAGTGTACTGTGTTGCTGTGTTCAAGTTCCGGGAAGAGATGAGCCTGCGTAGTGAACCTTCACAATGTACCACTGGAATGTGCTTAACGTGCCCACCTTGACCATCGATGTATGTCTACATATTTTTGGGTTCGTTCACTTTTTTCTTGAAACATGTATTCAGTACATAGTACTCTTTTTTTTCTTTCATTTTTTTTTCTCTTTCTCTCGGCACGGCGATGATATAAAAGCGCATCGACGCCTGGTAAATTTTGTCTTGTTGAAGATCGGTCTCCGATCGAAACGTCACCAATAAACAGTTTTTTAGAAGCGTATATATATTTTTCCTATTTTGTTCTACGGCAACCGAAGCCAGACTCTTCATAATCTACGTATATATATATATATATGTTTTCTTCGTATATCTTGGTATGTGCCGGGGGCACCACAGGAATGTACTTAACATGTCCACTTGGTTTTTTCGTTTCTTTTCTTTTATATTTTTTTCTTTCTTTTTTTTTTATTTATTATTTTTTTTAGAAAACACGTTTTTATGTCTAAGTATGTAGAAATACGCGCACCTGGTCGTGTGACCACTCTCTCTTTTTTGGCCACTCGTTTATTTTTGCACCGTTTTTTTTTTTTAAGTACAGGTGCTATGCGTATGTAGCAGTACGCGCACGTGGTCGTACAGGTGTATGTACGCTTCTTCTTTCTCTCTCTCTCTCTCTCTTTTTTTCTTTCATTTTTTTTTTCTCTTTCTCTCGGCACGGCGATGATATAAAAGCGCATCGACGCCTGGTAAATTTTGTCTTGATGAAGATCGGTCTCCGATCGAAACGTCACCAATAAACAGTTTTTTAGAAGCGTATATTTATTTTTCCTATTTTGTTCTACGGCAACCGAAGCCAGACTCTTCATAATCTACGTATATATATATATATATATATATATATATATATATATATATATATATATATATATATATATATATATATATATATATTCAGCAGAAAAGTTCAGTGGGTTCGGTCTGTGTAAGAAAAAAACGGGTGCACGTATGAGAAAGCAATACTTTTATGCCTTACGTTTCGGCCGTGGCACGGCCTTCGTCAGAGAGGGCACGGCCTTCTCTGACGAGAAGGCACGGCGAGAAGGCACGTCAGAGAAGGCACGGCCTTCTCTGACGAAGGCCGTGCCACGGCCGAAACGTAAGGCATAAAAGTATTGCTTTCTCGTACGTGCACCCGTTTTTTTCTTATATATATATATATATATATATATATATATATATATATATATATATATATATATATATATATATATATATATATATATATTGTAACGGAGCAATCTTCACACACAACAAACCACACTGTAATGTTCCTTTAATCTGGCGGCCATCGCCACCAGCCTCGCCATTTCACGCACTTCGCCTTCTTCGTCTTCGATGCTGAGCCTCTGTCCCACTAGCGTTCGCCTTACCCCATAACATCTTTCCACCGGCTGGGGGGGGGGGGGGGGGGGGAGGAGGAGTTGACCAAGTCTTAGCAAACAAACCTCTTCATATTAGACGCATGTTCAGGGAACACATAGGGTGCAGCTTGGTTATGTTCATGCGAGTTCTGTAGTCGGTAGGTAGCTGGTCTCAAGCGACGGACGACGCGGAATGCTCCGCGAAAGCACGGCATAAACTTTGCAGCATGGCCAGGTAGGCGAACTACGCGCCTAACTAAAACAAGGTCACCAGGATTATAGGACACAACACGGTGAAAGTTCTTCGCGTTCACCGCTTGAGTCCGTGCGTGGGAGTCGAGCAAACGTTGCCTTGCGTGAAGACGTCGCTGGTTCACTGTTTTGGGAGGATCAGCACTAAGACTCCTCGGCACGCGAGCTCGGAGTCCAAAGGAATTGAAGGAGTTCTCCCGTAAACAAGGGAAAATGGAGTCGCCTGTGTCGCTTCTTGTTTGGCCGTGTTGATGGCAAAAAGTGCATCGGGAAGGTAGCGGTCCCAGTTAGTATGCGAAGTGTTGACATAACACGCGAGGATTTCGCAAAGAGTGCGGTTGGTCCGCTCGACAAGTCCGTTACACTACGGGTGGTTGACCGAGGTTGTGGCGTGTTCTATACCGCATGTCCTGAGTGCCGTTTGAAATTCCCGTGACATGAAGCAACTGCTGCGGTCTGTTAGCAAGCGCTTCGGAGCGCCGTGACGTGAAACTTGGTTGCGTTTCACGAACTGCATCGCGTGATGTGCAGAAGTGTCCGGCACGGCCTCAGCTTCAACCCACTTGGTAAAGTGGTCAATCGCCACAATGAGGTACTTATTACCACATCTTGTTTTTGGAAAGGGGCCGACATGATCTATGCCTACAACCTCGAATGGTGTACTCGGGGGTTCAATACTCTGGGTGGGAGGCTTGTAACCCGTTGTGGAGACCTTGCGATACTGGCAAGTTGTGCAGGCTGCTACATGAGCTCTCACGTCAGCTTGCATGTTGCGCCACCAGAAGCGTTCGGAGACTCTAGCGTAGGTTTTGGCGTAACCGAGGTGACCAGCAGTAGAGGCATCGTGAAGCGTTTTCAGGACGTGCGACCGGAGGGCTCGTGGTACCACGGGCAGCCACAAAGATGAACCAGAGCGTGATCGCCTAACGTGCAAGAGTAGGCCGTTTTCCACTTTATAGCATCGCCTAAGCTGTGTGTAACGTGAGCTCGGCTAAGTTGACCCGCTGGCATGAAGAACGTCAATTATTGACTTGAGCTCACGATCGCTGTTTTGTGCAGCTTCTAAGTCTTCCACGGCGCTTACTGACACAGGATAGCGAGACAGAAAGTCGGCGTCCTTATGCGTGGCTCCACTTCGATGCACTACGGTGAAGTCGTACTCCTGCAGCTTCAGCGACCACCGCGCCAGTTTCGAGGTCAGGTGGTTTGAAGATTTTAACCAAACCAGGGCACTGCTATCGGTCACTACGGTGAAGTGACGACCATATAAGTATGGGCGAAGTTTCTCTACCGCCCATATGACTGCTAGACACTCAAGCTCAGAAGAGTGACGGCGGCGTTCCACATCCGAAAGTTGACGGCTGGCATACGATAGTACACGTTGCTCGCCAGGAGAGTCCTCTTGTAGCAGAACGGCGCCGAGACCCTCTTGGCTGGCGTCTGTATGCAAGATGGTCATCAAGGACTCATCAAAATGAGCTAGTATTGGTGGCTGCAGCAAAGCGCTCTTAAGGTCTGCAAATCCGGCTTGCTGCTCTGGTCCCCAATCCCATTTAGCGCCCTTCTTCAATAAGGCTGTCAGGGGTGTACTTCGTTGAGCAAAGCCTTTGATGAAGCGGCGGAAGTATGACGCAAATCCTAAGAAACTTTTGAGTTCTTTTTGCGTGCAAGGGGCATTGTAAGCGGCCAAAGCACGTAACTTTTCGGGATCTGGACGTATGCCGCTCTTGCTGACGACATGGCCGAGATAGGTTACTTCGTCAAAACCAAAGAAGCATTTTTTTTGGCTTTAGGCGAAGTCCAGCTGCCTGCAGCGCTTCCAACACCATGCCCAGGCGGTGTTGATGCTCCTCGAAAGTGGCAGCGTACACAATAACGTGGTCAAGGTATACAAGTACCATCGTCCATTTTAAATTTCCCAGAACTTTGTCCATAAGACGTTGAAAGGTGGCCGGAGCGTTTGAGAGCCCGAAAGGGAGTCGATTGAAATGGTAAAGACCGTCCGGTGTAACGAACACTGTCTTTTCCGCGTCTTCGGGATGCATTGGCACTTGCCAGTAGCCTGACAGCAGATCTAGCGTCGAAAAATAAGAGGCTCCCTTTAGACGGTCAAGGGCATCGTCGAGGCGCGGCAAAGGGTAGACATCCTGTCGAGTGATGGCGTTTAGTTTTCTATAGTCCACACAAAATCTGATGTTGCCATCCTTCTTCTTTACAAGTACGACTGGTGAGGACCAAGGACTGCAAGACTCGGACACAATACCTTGTTGGAGCATGTCGTGAACCTGTTCCTGGATGAGGACACGCTCGGCAGGTGCGACACGGCGTGGCTGGTGACGGATTGGTCCCCACCCTTCTGTGTTAATGTGGTGCTCAACAAGTGGGGTGCAGCCGAGTTCTTCCGCTGAGACGGCAATACAGGAACGGTATCGCTGTAGCAACTGCTTCATAGAATCTCGCTCTGTGTTCGAAAGCTTCGGTCCAAAGTTGAACATCTCCCAATCCAGGTCTTTAAGAGGTGATGCGGCAGGTTGCGCGTCACGTGTTGACACAGCGGAGGCGATTAACGAAGGAACAACTTCAGACGTCTCACCAATTTCTTCACCGCGATACAGTTTTACTGTGTGGCTGTTGATATTAACGACGAAAACCTGCGTTTTGCCCATGACACAAGTAAGGAGGCTTCGTGGTGAGATTGTTTCCTTCGAAGAGGCACAACGCGCAGGCGATTCAAAGAAGATCTCACCGGTAATGTCACGTGTGAGCTGAGTGGGTATCCAGGTCCCGGACAAAGGCTGCAAAACTGCGGCACAGCTCGCAGTTACTTTTGCTGAGCCAGGGTTATTCTTGCTGGGCTCGATTCGCCGTAGATGAAAACTTGAGAATCCACCAGCAAAACGTGATAGGGACCTGAACAAAGTAAGCATGCCCTCAGCCACTTGTCTCAGGTGACTGGCAATGGATGCGCGATGGTTACGTAGCACCGTGGTATGGTGCTACGTAACCGCGCCCGTGAGATAAAGGGCACGAGGCATTCAGTCTGACATTTCACCTCCTTCCGGGGAGCGTAGCGTTCCAAATCTTGGCAGACGTGATCGTTAGCGCAGTGCATGTATTCCACTTCTAGCTCGAAATGCTCAAACCTGGTAAGGGGCCCTTTATGGTGTTCACACAAAGAGGAGAAATTGACCATGCGCTATTAGACCCGGTCAATACGAGGCTAACAGACTCCTCTGGCCTTTTAGCGGTCTGGCTATTGAATCATGTGCTGCCCTTCCCAGCCATGCCGAAAAGAAGCAGATTCAGGAGAGTGTTTATTCAATGGTGGACACTTACCATTCTGGACAATAAAAGGAGAGACCGTGTTCTGGAAACCGTGCCCGAAAAGGGACCATTGCATGGCTATGTTAAATCATTAACGCCTTTTACAATCATAAAATATAACATTTGTTTCTTTCCTGTCGTAGACCAGGTCGTGCACGTCCTTATTCGAAAATTTGAGTTTTTGTAAAAATTTATTGTGCCTATATTTACGATTTTGGCGGCCTAAAACTGTGTTTTTCCTGCCTATTTTTGGCGCCTAAAACACGATTTTTAGTGCCTAAAAATCCGGCCTCTAGTGATAACCAAAGTCGACGAGGCTGAACTGGGTTGTGGGCTTACGACCGGCTCAGAACAGAAATAGAACAGCGAGCCCAGCGAACGGGTGTTGTGTCTGTTTCTCTCTCTGCAATATATATATATATATATATATATATATATATATATATATATATATATATATATATAGCCAACGGAGTGAGGAAGGCTTGGCCCCCCACTCGCGAACGAGTTGGTAAGCCACTGCTCATATCCACTCAGGGGGATTTGCCAACGATAGATTATATGACTTTTGGACGCTGTTTGATGCTTCTTTTTCTTTTAAACTGCGGCACGTGAAATGACCCCTTTGCGTCTCCTGCGACGCGGGGGCGTCTGAAGCCAAGTGTGCCCGGTGTTCTTCTTTTCCTTCTATATCATGAGTGGTACAGAAGGGAGCCACTTTTTCGTGCGCATCACAAGGGCAGTTTTCAATTTGAAAGAAACTGTGAAAGCGCTGCGTGATAGAAAACACGCTCATGATGTTCCGAGATCTGCGTACCGCGAGCGGCAAATGGTGAATATGAATAGCTCGCCGTTATAGCGCCGGCACAAGCATGGCGCGTGGCTGTGTTGTCTAGAGCAGCAGGCTGCGGAGCGAGGGGTCGCTGGTTCGAATCCCTGATCAGGTGCTTTGAAGTTTTTTGTGCTGATTTATTTTTCTTTATGCCTTTATATATATATATATATATATATATAAATACATGTACATATCCGAGACATGACGGCGACGGCTACGGCAAAAACCAGCCGAGTGTCCATACAATTGATATCGCAATAAAACTCGTCTGCTCGTTTCAGTCTGCATTCGTTTCTGGTGTTGGGATTGAGATTGTCCTCACCCGGAAGTGAACATATATCGTTCACTTCCGGGTGAGGTGTTCGTTAACCCTAGGTGTTTGGACCAGCTCCCTTTTTGTTCAGAGTCTATGAGCTTGTCCTTTGCTGGGGTGCTTCCCGCGTTGTTTTAATTTTTGCTCTGCTTCCACGTCAGCTCTGGTTGAAGAGGCAGAAGAGGTATTTTTGTCATTCGCCCGTAGGGCTGAACCTTCATAGAGCTTCAGTA
>JALIZH010031684.1:0-13940 GCA_030522465.1 Rhipicephalus appendiculatus
GCGCCCAGCCTTGTTTCAAAAATTGTCACGTGAGCTTCTGGTCTGCCGTACCAAGGATGATGGATTTATATCGCTCCCGGGGCGCTCAGTTTACGTTTGGCCTAGGTCAGAGCCTTGAATTTCGGTGATTATTATCTCAAATTACGTGCGTTTTTCGCAATTTTTAAAAATGGGCATGTCATAAACTGCCACACCCTACAACTCTTCCATCTAAACAATGGTCCTGAAGCTAATAATTACAACGTTATTTAAAGCGTTTTTTAATTACTCATTTGAATGTAACTTTAGGTGCGACATAGTTTTTCCGCCTTGACGTAGAGTTCGTTTGCGAAGACTATGTGGCGACACAATCTGCGCACAATACCGCGCAGCATCCACCTAGCTATCAGGCAGCCCGGCGTGACACGACCACAAGCTTCACTACAATCGGATAAGCCGCAGCGCCACCGCAGCGTCACCCAAAGCTGACGTCACCAGCGGTGGCTACAAAACCAGGCTGCCAAGATTGGAAGCGCATCATTTTGTTCCACTACATCTGCCGAGCGTAGCGTCAGAATGCTCTCCCGAAGCTGCTACTATAACTGAATAAATGCTCGTTACGTTTTTATGTTGGGATGCGTCCTTCCGTCGACACGGCATCCCACATCTGGTGACCCGGAAACCGAACTAACCGCACCGCCATGGCCGACCAAGAAGCCCTCACCGCTCTGCGCCAGCACGTGCAACAACTTCAAGAGGAACTGCAGACCCAGCAACAGCAGCATTCCCGCAACGCCTCCCCAACCGAGGCCGTGCCTGCCTCCCGCTCCGCTGAGCACGTCGGAGCTCCTACAGAAGGCATCCCGCACGCTGCCTCCTGGCGGCTTGCTGTCAAGCTTCCGCCTTTTTGGGTGGACTCGCCCGAGGTCTGGTTTGCCCAGGTCGAGGCCCAGTTCTCCCTGGCGCGCATCACGCAAGACCGGACGCGCTACGATTACGTCGTCGCCCACCTGCACGCACGTTATGCCAACGAGGTTCGGGAGATTCTTACCAACCCACCAACGGCCAACCTCTACGAACACCTGAAGACCGCACTTATCCACCGCGTGTCGCTCTCGGAAGAACAGAAGATACAACTTCAGTCCGCAGAGCTTGCTGAGCGCAAACCTTCGCAGCTCCTGCGTCACATGCGTGCGCTCGCGGGCAACACGCAAGTCCAGGATTCTTTCCTGCGAGCGCTTTGGCTCCAACGACTCCCGCCGCACGTCCAGGTAATTCTGCAGGCTCAGGTTAGGCTACCTCTCGACGAACTTGCGGAGATTGCTGATCGCGTCGTCGAGGCCTTCTTGCCGCAGTCATCGCCCACCATCCAGGCTGTCGCTGCACCACTGAACACCACGGAGCTCGCGCACCACATCGATAACATCGAGAGACGGCTCTGCTTCATTCAGCGACACCTCGATCAACACCCAAAGACGCGCCCACGCTACCACTCTCCAAGCCGTGACCGTAACATCACCTCACCACAACAGCCTGGTGCTCACGACCGGTGTTACTACCATGGGCGATTCGGTGACAGAGCCCGGCAATATCGACCGCCCTGCTCCGCCAACAAGAAACGCCAACAGCAGCTCGTAGAGACGGCCGCAAGCTGCCAACCCGGAGGCCGTCGCATCTTCGTCACCGACCAAATCACGAAGCAGCGTTTCCTTGTCGACAGTGGCTCCGACATTTGCTGCTACCCGCGATCCCATCTTCAAGGTCCTCGCCCACCGACATCTTTCGAGCTCAGCGCGGCAAACCAGACCACAATCAAGACGTACGGCTCGCTGCGCCTGCACATCCAGCTCAGGAACCTACGCCGCGACCTTCATTGGAATTTCGTCATCGCCGACGTCGCTGAACCAATAATCGGCTCGGACTTCTTGGCACATTATAACCTCCTGCCGGACTGCCGCCGCGATCGTCTCATCGACGCGACAACGGGACATTCCACCCCAGGCCAGCGAACGACCGCACAACAGCCAAGCATCAAGGTACTCAGTGTCGACAATCACTCGCCGTACCACGCCATCCTCGCCGAATTTCCCGGATTGACGCGCCCCAGCGGACTGCCACGTAAAGTGCACCACACCACCGTGCACTACATCCGGACCACCTCAGGCCCCCCGGTTTTCTGTCGCGCCCGTCGCCTTGCCCCGGACCGGATGCGCATAGCCAAAGCAGAGTTCGAGGCCATGGTCCACGAAGGAATCGCCCGCCGCTCTGACAGTCCATGGGCCGCGCCACTCCACCTTGCTCCGAAGAAGACCGAAGGCTGGCGGCCCTGTGGGGACTACCGTGCCCTCAACGCGCGCACCATCCCAGACAGGTACCCCGTCCACCACATACAGGACTTCGCCCATCGCATGCATGGCTGCCACGTGTTCTCCGTGCTAGACCTGGTGAAGGCCTACACACAGATACCCGTCAATCCTGATGACGTCCCGAAAACGGCAATCATCACTCCCTTTGGCTTGTTCGAGTTTCCCGTCATGAGCTTTGGCCTGAGGAACGCTGGACAAACCTTCCAGCGCTTCATCGACGAAGCCATCCGCGGCCTCGAGTTCTGCTTCGTCTATCTTGACGACATATTGGTCTTTTCACGTGACGCCGACGAACACCACGGGCACCTTCGTCTGTTGCTCCAACGCCTCGACGACCACGGCCTACTCGTCAACGTCCAGAAGAGCACGCTCGGCGCTTCCACCATCCATTTCCTCGGCCATGAAGTTTCGTCAGAGGGAACTCGACCTTTGCCTGAACGCATCTCTGACTTGCAGAAGTACCCTCAACCCACCACCGCTAAAGACCTTCGCCGTTTCCTCGGTATGCTGAACTTTTAGAGACGTTTCTTACCGCACGCCGCCGACTACCAGGCACACCTTCATGATCCCTTGGCTGATCTACGAGGCAACCAACCCGTCACGTGGACACCGACATTGGTGAACATTTTCGAGGAATGCAAGGCTGCTCTCTGCACCGCCACGCTTCTCTCCCATCCCATTCCTGACGCTCCCTTGGGACTCTTCACGGACGCCTCTGGTTTCGCCATCGGCGCCCTCATGCAACGTGTGGACAACACCTGGCGCCCCTTGGCATTCTTTTCCAAGAAACTCTCAGCTCGGAAGACGACCCCTTCAAATGCCAGTTCCACCGACGAAACCACGACCGCTGCCCCGACAAGTTCGCCAGCTTACTACAGAGAACTTCTGGCCATATACGAAGCAGTTCAACACTTCCGCTACGTTCTCGAAGCGCAGCACTGCACTATTTACACCCCCCGCAGGGGGCGTCTGCGCAAGCAGGCGTTTGGTGTGTGGCGACACCACGGACCCGAGCTAACGGGGGGGGTTTAGACCTCCTCCCACGCCTCGCCGTGCGTGGCTCTGCCGTGTCCGGGGAAAGAGGGATCCTGGGGGTTGAGCCGACGCCGGGTGATTGGACCTTTAAGGCCCCCCGGCGGAGGCAACACACCCCTTTGGCCCTTGCTTCACGCAGACGGCACCCCTGGGCTGACCCACCCAGGGGAAATCGGCAGTCGCCTTTTCCTGTCTCCTTCTCTCCCTACATCTTCGTCTATCTCTCTCACTTTAGTTCTGTCCTGTCTTCTCCTCACTTCTTTTACTTCCATATTCCTGGGCGGCAAGGGTTAACCTTGTGTGGATATCCAATCTTGGGTAACCCATATTGGGTTATAGTGGTGGCGTACGACTGGCGTCGCGCAGGCTTTTTCACGAAGTTCTGCCGCGTCCCCTTGTAGGGCTCCATGGTGGGCGGTCGCCGCTGTTGCCGAATATTTTCATCACCTTATGGCTTCACAAGTTTCCATCGTTCTTGATCGACCTCCAAAGAGAAACCGCACTGAAACAACATTCCAATTTTTCCGAAGCAACGTACCCAGTTTCCCCAGATACCATGTCATCCATAGTGAAACAACACCCGCTAGAAAACTATCCCCATTCCTAGTGGCCAGGTGCCTCAAGGAAAAAATCGGTCCTAACTACAAAGCCTCCAAAATGTCCAATGGGGATCTCCTCCTTGAACTGAAAGAAAAAGATCAAGTACAAAAATTGCAGGAATTCACGAGCATCGGGGACACAAATGTTACAGTTTCAGCCCACAGGTCACTAAACACAAGTAGAGGTGTGATATCAGAGGACGATTTCATTGGATTGAGTGACGAGGAACTCTTGGAGGGTTTTCAGGAACAAAATGTAACCAAAGTTCAAAGAATAGTAATCCGGAGAAATGACCAAGAAATCCCCACAAAGCATATAATCCTGACCTTCGGAACAAGTGAATTGCCTACTTCCCTCGATGCAGGCTACATCAAAGTAAATGTAAGACCGTATATACCAAACCCCAGACGTTGTTTCAAGTGCCAGAGATTTGGACACGCTTCACATTCATGCAGGGGCAAAGAAACGTGCGCGAAATGCAGCGCAAACGACCACTCTTCAGAAAATTGCACATCGTCTCCACTCTGTGTAAACTGCAAAGGAGAACATCCAGCGTACTCGCGCTCATGTCCAGTCTGGAAAAACGAAAAAGAAATCATCACTCTCACTGTTAAAGAAAAGATCTCATTCTTCGAAGCACGAAAGCGACTCTCGTACCTTTCTAGGCGAAGCTATGCCGATGTGACGCAGGCGGGGGCAGCGTCACAAAGGCCTCAGACGTCCTCCGGTTCCACACACAGTGGTCCGGTAGTGACTTCTCCCGCCCCCCTTGACGGTAGCAGCTTCTGCTACTCCGTCCACCTCAAAGGGCCAGCCGACTCCGGTCCCGCTGGGCCCAAAAATAAACAGAACACCAAGGCCTGAGACCAAGGTCTCAGCCACACACTCTCGATCTTCCAGCGCCTCCGAGAAGGCAATGGAGGTCGACGCAAAAACCTCGGTGTCAACAACACCGAAGGACAAGCGCTCTGAGGAGCGCACCAAGAAAGACAAAATACCCATAACTTTGTTCAGCAAAAAGCGATAACCTAAGCGGTTATCGCTTTTGCATGAAGTGTAATTGTTCAACATGTCACCTACATTTTTTTAAATAACGAAACACCTTACCGCTGTATATTTGCTCAATTTTACCTAAAATGGCTTTTATTGTTCAGTGGAACTGTAGAGGGCTACTACACAATTTAGGTGACATAAAGGACATTATAAACAAGTTCTCACCAGTAGCATTTTGTCTTCAAGAAACAAACCTAGGCCCCAAACATAAACAAGTGCTTAAAGGATTTACAGTTGTCCGAAAGGACCGCGAATGCTCTAGCCGTTTGTCGGGAGGTGTAGCCATAGTCGTGCAGGGTGGCATTCCTACCCGAAATGTCCAAGTGAATACATCTTTCGAGGCCGTAGCCGTCACCATTTTATCTTACAAAACCATCACCATCTGTTCGCTGTACATCCCACCCCACAGCCATTTTACCACTAGAAACTTAGAAAATTTAATGGAACAGCTACCAAAGCCTTTTATATTAGTAGGAGATTTTAATGCTCATTCCACTCTTTGGGGTAATGACAAAACTGATCGAAGAGGGCAGATTGTTGAAGATTTTCTTTTATCAAACGATATCTGCCTTTTAAACTCCGGTGCTTTTACATATTTTTCGCCAACATCACGCACTTTTAGTTGTTTAGATCTCGCTCTCTGCTCACCATGCCTGTTCACCGATTTTATATGGGAAGTCCTTGGAAAATCATATGGTAGCGACCACCAACCCGCCATTATCAAACTCATGCCATCGTATCAAACTCTCGCCACCAAGCCACGCCGGTGGAAATTGCAACTAGCAAACTGGCCGCTTTTTTACGCATCACGCAAAGCTCGAGCATATTTTCTCACCCGAACTTTCTGTTCAGGAACTCAATAAAAAGTTCACTGACGCTATCATTTCAGCGGCGGAAAAGGCGATACCGCAATCGTGTGGCATTGTGCGCAAGAAGTTAAATCCCTGGTGGACAGATGAGTGCACCGAAGCCAAAAAACAGCAAAACAAGGCCTGGGGAACCTTACGAAGGTATCCAACCTATAACAACCTCGTAAGTTTTAAACAGGCAAAAGCCAAAGCACGATACATCCGAAGGCAGGCAGAAAAGAGTTCATGGCAGAAATACATAGCATCCATTAATAGTTCAGCCACATCTAAACATATCTGGGATCAGGTGAGGAAGTTCAGAGGAGAATACTCATCATACACAATACCACTGCTTACAAGTCCAGACACACAAACAACACTAGAAGACCAGGCCAACCTTTTAGGCGAACACTTTTACGAGGTATCATGTTCAGCGAATTATACCAATGCATTCCTCAAACACAAAGAAAATGCTGAAAAACAAAAACTCCCTACTACTAGCGCCTCAAACGAAAGTTACAACCATCCTCTTACACTACACGAATTAAACAGGGTACTTTCCGCCGGCAAAAAACGGCAACAGGGCCTGACCGGGTACACTACACAATGTTGGCGCACCTATCCCAAGCATCGGCCGAAGCTCTTCTCCAATTCTTCAACAAAATATGGGAATCCGGCATAATGCCTGAAGATTGGAAAAATGCAATAGTCATACCTTTCCTAAAACCTGGTAAACCCCCAACATCCACGAGCAGCTACAGGCCGATAGCATTAACAAGTTGTCTGGCAAAAACATACGAGAGCATTATAAACATAAGACTCACCTTCATTCTCACATCAACACAGCTTGTAGACTCGCACCAGTGTGGATACAAAAAAAGGCTGTTCTACCACTGACCATCTCGTTAGACTGGAACACGAAATACGAGATGCATTTCTGCACAAACAGTACTGTCTCACGGTCTTCTTCGACTTAGAGAAGGCGTATGATACGACGTGGCGATACGGGATTCTTAGAGACCTTGCAGACATGGGGATTCGTGGAAGAATGCTAAACTGCTTGTGTGACTTCCTCTCCAATAGAACATTTCAAGTACGTCTCGGTACAGTACTCTCTCGAGTATTTGTCCAAGAAAATGGCGTACCACAAGGATGCATTCTCAGCACAACCCTTTTCGTAGTCAAAATGAACTCCATTAACAAGCTTATCCCCCTCACAGTCATGCATTCTCTCTACGTTGATGATCTGCAAATTGCCTATCGTGCCTCGAACCTATCAACGTGCGAACGACAACTCCAAATTACAATTAATAAGCTGACAAAATGGGCTGACCAAAACGGTTTTCACTTCTCCACACAAAAAACTGCTGCTGTTCTCTATAAGCAAATCAGAGGATTATGCCCGGACCCGGTTCTGCGATTGAACAATGTCCCCATAGCAGTAAAGCAAGAACACAAATTCCTAGGAGTTACATTTGACCAAAAACTCAACTTCCTAGCCCACATAAACGCATTAAAAATAAAGGCAAACAGAGCACTAAACCTTCTAAAAGTGTTATCTCATAAGCACTGGGAATCTGATCGACTCTGCCTGCTGCGCATCTACCGTTCCATCGTGCGCAGTATTTTAGATTACGGTTGTGTCGTCTACGGCTCGGCACGGGAGTCTTACATTCGGCGTCTTGACCCTGTGCACAATCTCGGCCTACGTCTATCCAGTGGTGCTTACAGAACATCACCAGTGGAGAGCTTATATGTGGAATGTAACGAACCTCCTTTGTGTCACCGAAGAGCATTACTAACTCTGTCATACGTCTTAAGAATAAGGTCATCACCACAACACATCTGCTACGACATTGTCACAAAGTGTAATTCACGCTTACATTACCTTAACAAACCGAACTTAATCAAGCCGCTTGTCTTGCGTTTCGAGGAATACTGCCGGACGTATGTCATCCCTGAAGAAGCACTTGATGTCGCCATTAAACCACCCAGACTACCGCCATGGCTGGATCTCACTCAGCTTTGCGATATATCTTTAAGCCATCTAAAGAAAAAATCCACCCCACCAGAACATATCATTCAGGAATTCCGTGCACTTCAGGACAAATATCGAGATTACACTGAATTTTACACGGATGGATCGAAAACAAGAAATCATGTGGGTATTGGAATCGTGACAGGGGAAAGCGCAGTTAGTGTGAGAGTACCTCATTGTATCTCTATTTTTACAGCCGAAGTTTACGCTTTATATGAGGCAGTTCGAAAAATCATCGCTGGCAAACACAAAAAAGCGATCGTATATACAGATTCATTAAGCGCACTTAAAGCTCTACATGTCAAATCCGAGTGCGAACCATTAGTTGGCGACATTTTAAACATCGTACTTTTAAATAGCGGGGTAACTTCTATACGTTTCTGCTGGGTCCCAAGCCATGTTGGGATACCTGGCAACGAAAAAGCAGATGAGTGCGCCATTTTAGCAGTACACAAAACACTTACAAAAATAAAAGTTCCCTTAAGAGACAGCCAGAGAACAATCCGTCTAGCGCTGTTAACAAAATGGCAACAACACTGGGACTCGTGCACGAGCAATAAGCTCCATCTGGTAAAGCCGATACTGGGTGAATGGAAGAACTGCCGTCACCAAGAACGGTTTATCGAAGTTGTGTTATGTCGACTCCGCATTGGACACACCCACTTGACACACAACTTTTTACTGGCAAAGGAAGAACGACCAACGTGTGAAAAATGCCAAGAACCGTTAACACTTATGCATATCCTAATCACATGTCCCAACATTGAAACACAGAGACAAAAACATTTCAGCAAACTATACAGACAACACGTACCTTTACACCCTGCTTTGTTAATAGGAGATGACCCTATAGTACCCCTGGCTGACGTGCTAAACTTTCTGAAAGAATGTAACGTCTTAAGCAAGCTGTAAAAGCTCATTTCAGTGTCCATTCCATAACACCTTGTGTCTGGCGCAGCATAGCCTCAGCTGCTTTTGCGCCATAAAAAACCAAATAACTAAACTAAACTATTTACACCGACCACAAGCCTCTTACCTACGCCTTCTCTCAACGTCGCGACAAACTCCCGCCTGTACAGCAGAACCAACTCTCGTTCATTGCGCAGTTCACCACAGACATCCAACATGTCAGCGGGAAGGACAACGTAGTCGCCGACGCGCTTTCACGCGTAGCAGCCGTCAGCTCGGTGCAGATAACGGCGGACGTCCTTGCCGAGGCTCAGACTACGGATGCCGAACTACAGGAACTTCTCAAGGGCGGGTCCTCACTTCAGCTACAACAGGTCCCCATTCCAGGGTCGACAACCACTATCCACTGCGACATGTCGACAGGACGAAACAGGCCCTTCGTGCCCCTGGCCCACCGCCGTAGCCTTTTTGACCAGCTTCACAACCTCAGCCATCCCGGCATACGCGCCTCTACACGTCTCGTGGCTGACCGCTACGTCTGGCCCTCCATGCAGCGGGATTGCCGCAACTGGGCGCGCTCCTGCATTCAATGTCAACGTGCTAAAGTCACCAGGCACGTCACGTCACCACTCGCAACATTCCCTCAGCCCTCTGGTCGGTTTGAGCACGTCCACCTCGACTTCATAGGACCCTTTCCCCCGGCTGGACCATATCGCTACTGCCTCACCGCCATCGACCGGTACACTCGATGGCCCGAGGCATGGCCCCTCGAGGGGGATCACCGCGGAAGACGTCGCCTCGGCCTTCTTCACCGGCTGGATTGCTCGTTTCGGCGCCCCCCGCCGCGTAACCACCGACCAAGGACGACAGTTCGAATCGCACCTTTTCAGGCTCCTCGGGCTGACCATCGGTTTTGAACGCTTGAGGACCACCAGTTACCACCCCTGCGCCAACGGAATGATCGAGCGTTTCCACCGACAGTTCAAAGCAGCCATTATGTGCCACCCGGACTCAACCTGGCTCGAGGCCATCCCAGCCGTCATCCTCGGTCTTCGCGCCACCTTCAAGCCGGACATCCAGCTACCCCAGCAGAGCTCGTCTACGGGGAACCGCTCCGCTCCCCAGGTGAATTTCTCACTGCGCTGCCTTCCAACAACGCGCCGGCAGACCCCACCGACTTCGTCGCCGGGCTCCGACGCACCATCGCCGTCCTTCGCCCGTCACCTGCAGCTCGCCACTGTAAGCCCGCACCGTTCGTCTTCAAGGAGCTTGCAACGTGCACGCATGCTTTCCTCCGCGACGACACCGTCCGCAGGCCCTTCCAGCCACCGTACAGTGGACCCCACCTGGTAGTTCATCGCGACGACAAAAACTTCACCCTGCGTATCAACGGGAACGAAGTTCGTGTTTCGATTGACCGGCTGAAGCCAGCATTCATCGCTTCTGACGAACGAGGCAACGCCAGTACACCTAAAGGCGCCCATTTCCAAACCTTGACATCGCAGCCTGCTGCTAGTGTCACTACATGCTCTGGACGTCGCGTGCGACCGACAGACTTCTACAAGCCGTGATGGCTCTCTACTCCGCGGGGGGATGATGTGGCGACACAATCTGCGCACAATACCGCGCAGCATCCACCTAGCTATCAGGCAGCCCGGCGTGACACGACCACACGCTTCACTGCAATCGGATAAGCCGCAGCGCCACCGCAGCGTCACCCAAAGCTGACGTCACCAGCGGTGGCTACAAAACCAGGCTGCCAAGATTGGAAGCGCATCATTTTGTTCCACTACCTCTGCCGAGCGTAGCGTCAGAATTCTCTCCCGAAGCTGCTACTATAACTGAATAAATGCTCGTTACGTTTTTATGTTGGGATGCGTCCTTCTGTCGACACGGCATCCCACAACTACAAGGACCTGAGTGTCATAGTATTTTTATGAAAAATATTGTCTAAAAACACCTTGTATACTGCGGCGGAATCTATATAGCACACTATCGTCGGTATTCAGGAGTAAAATTTGCATCTGGCTCTTGGAACATTTCATTTGGGCTTGAATTATATCGTAAAACAAGTCTGAATCAGAGCGAATGAACTATATATGAATATTTCGAAACAAAATTATCACCATGTTGGTGCTTCTGTCGATGTCGTTCTTTGTTGCTTGGTCGTTATGGCGATAACTGCACTTGTAGAGCGAGTGGTCGTCCCAGGCAAAAGGCGCACCATTCTGGACTATCTGCAGTGTTTGTTCGTTCGTGGCATCTACTGAAGGTGTTTAAAAAATGCTTCAGCTCTTCCTCTTCTTATCTCATTTTATGCCACGCCATTTCGGATCCACTTATTTTTTTTTTTAGGAATAGACCAGTGCCACATATCTACAATTCAGTTGTCTTCTATTTCAAGTGTATACCATCTTGGAGCGAAAGAGGGACATGATACTATCGCGCAAAACTTGAAAAGAAACACTATAAAAGGCAGACAGAAGTGGGAAAGTTGGCCTCTTGCGCTTTATATTCGTGTCTCTCCCTGCAACGTCATGTCCGTCACATGCTAGTCTCTTTCCTATCGTTTAATTGGTCTGGCTTGATTTGATTGAAGCTGATGCAGGATTTCGCAAATTTTTTCATCCGGAACCCCCTTTTAAGTTCATGCTTCAATAAGGTTTTGCCCCATTTTGATTAATATTGTTTAAAAAGTGAAAGATACTTAGGCGCGCTTTACGCTCCTGTGAAATTAAGCCTAGTTTGTTTCTCGTTTTGGCCCTTTTAGAAAAAAAAAATAAAACACTCCACAGTTATCTTAGTTATGTATTGCAAATTTAAATTTTGGTAATTGGACATTATGCTATCCCATCGAAATTATTTTTCAAGAAATTAAAAGTAATCAATATACTACGAAATAACAATTACTTTGTAAGTAATTTGGCTAGGAATTTGTTTTCATTGAAAAGTACGAGCACTGATTTTTCTCTTTGTTTCGACTACCATGATCATGAAATACCATGATCATGATCGTGAAAGCCAGTCTGCTTACGCTGAAAGGGCCTGGGCCTGAAATTATGGCCTGAAAGGGTTGTCATGAACGGGGTCTTGAATCGCGGGCACATTGTGAACGATGTCCTGAATGACAATGAGTGCGTCGTTGTTTAGTTTTTTTTAATATGTCCTACCATTTGTTGATTTTTTTTCTCGATACTCTCGATAATACGGCATTTCGTTAATTGGGATATTCTTTTCCAGCCCCGTGAAGTTTGAACTAACGAGCTTTCACTATATATATGTGTGTGTGTGTGTGTGTTTGTTTGTATTGTTCTATGAGACCTTGTTCTGTGATGAACATTATTTCGTTCAGAGTCGTTAGACTGCAAGAACTGACATTTTGTGAAACATAATGTAATTTTCTAGAAATGAACCGCCCTCTGGATCATGAGGTTACTTTTTTTTTCACCGATTCCACCCAGCAGTCCTTAAAGAGGCAATACGAGTGTTTGTTGAGCGCTTTACCAACATAATCGTTGTTGTTCTCAGTCTGCCCAATTTAGTTCACCATAGTGATGCAGCAGCCGATATAAAAACCATCATTATTCTCTTTTAGGGCAATCGCAGCACTGAACCCAGATAGAGGGACCAAGGTTGAGAAGCCAACGAAGCAACACTGCCTCGCACCAATAGGGGCTAACCTAATGAAAGCTCTACGAGACCACGAACTTTAAATGTGTTCGAAAGCCAGTTTGAATCTACAGTGGCAAGTTGTATACTGTTTTCATAATTTTTAAGCTGTTTACTTACATGCGGCATTTTCTCAGCATAAATAAAGATGCATTTTTTTAAATATGAAAGGAGAATCCAGTGGAACGTGCCTTTTTTTTTATCCGTTATTTACTAGGGTGCTAGAAACATATTCTAGAAACAGCTCCACGAACTTCAAGGCAATAATTAAATAACACGAACGCACTAAGAGAAGACATATATTCTTTGTTACTTGATATGCAGACCAGCACTTACAACGTGTCTTTAAGCGGAAATTATAGCACCGAAATAGCAGGAAAATGACAAGAGAAAGCAGAGTTCTTTCTGTGATTGAAAACTGAAGCATGTTTTTAAGCATGAATGTTCTGTACAGTACAACAGAATTTAATTGTGAAATAACCGAAACAAGACAAACAGAAAACAGAGCTTTTATCTGTAAGGCAGAACTGAAAATTGTGTTTTAAGCAGTCAATTCCTGTAAAAGTTATGTAAGCATAAAACGAAAAAAAAAAGTGTTAAAACACAGAAAACCTGAAAACAGAAAACATAGCTTTACAGACATTTTCTGGCAAGAGAGCTGCCAGATATTTTCTGTTTTTTTTTTCAGAAACTATTTTCAACTGAATATTGTGTTTTAAGCAGACAATTTCTGTAAAAATTATGTAAACGTAAAACGAAAAAATTTGTTAAAACGCAGAAAGCCTCAAAACAGAAAACATAGCTTTACAGACATTTTCTGGCAAGAGAGCTGCCAGATATTTTCTGTTTTTTTCAGAAAATACTTTTTACAGTGTGCAAACGCCATCCGCGTTCCAGCGCTTAAATTGACGGACCCTTTGTGAATTCCAAACTGTGTTGCGCGAACGCCTGTGTCCATTGAAACGGCGTCGGTCAGAATGATTCCAAACGCTTGGCACAGCCACGCTACGCAAGCAAAGCGCGAGCGCTGTAGAGTCCGACGCGACGGGCGTCCGTTTGTGCACCCCGGCGGCCACCTGCCTCCGTGCCAGGGCGGACGGACGGACGGATGGACGGACGTGAACATGAGACATGAAAGGCTTTCGCCTTAAAAGCTACGAAACTTCTATGAGAAGTCTTGAAGAAGCAGACGTGCACCTTGGCTGTTGTACGTGATGCAAATTTTCTTTTGGTTCGTAACGGCCCTCTTTTCTTTCTTTTTTTTATTCGAAAGACTGCCCTTTGGCATAAAAAAACGTGCATAACACGAGAGGCTCATCACACATAAACGAACAAGTTGAACTCGTGCATAAAGTTCAACTAGGATCGGTGGAATGGTCCTCTTATCCACCCGTGTAAGTCCGGAGGGCGCCCGGGACGGTGACCGGCTGCTGGCTTAGCCAC
>JALIZH010031687.1:0-10000 GCA_030522465.1 Rhipicephalus appendiculatus
CTCAGTAACGCCACTGCAAGGCCCGAACCTGTTTTTTTCGATCATATAACCATTGTGATTGAGGAAATTGTTCCCTGACGAGGTGGTCGCAACTTAAGTCATGGTATTTTTGCAGCTTTTTTGGAATTGGCATTTTTTTAGTGGATTCAGTTGTGAAGCCCAATGTATGTTTACTTCAACTGAAAATAAAGAATGGCATGCTTTCCTTCGAGAAAAACAAGAACAAGCACTCGGTCATAACTTTGTGCTGCCATCGCTGAAAGATTTCTAATGCATCTACGTCTACTGGTCCAGTGGTGTTAACTATTTCAGTGGTGTTCTAGTTCACACGGCTCCATTGAACTAGAACACATCCCGACACCATATCTACGTTTTGCACTCACGTGTACTCAGAGACCTCATAAATGAGCAATTTTCTATATTCGTCCTTATGAGAGTGAGAACAAACAGATACACCATAAAGATTCAGCAGCGCGAAAGACACAGCACAGAGAAAGGCGCACCGATACAGTGCTGAACTCACGAATATTTTACTTCTTCGAACTCAATGTCTATACTTGTGGCACGCATCAGAACTACGGAAAGGTGATTAAGCGAAATCTTGGGATGATAATGCCCCGTATCAAGAAGTTGCCGAAAAGTATAATCAAGGGGTGGTGGCAGTGCAATCTGCAACCTATAAACTAAAGCATGTTCATGATGTACGAGCGAAAGTCACAAAAAAGAGAAGTAATTACAAGTATAAATCTAAAACCAACTGAGAACCAAGACAAAACCAAATAAACCAAACAAACCAGAAAGTCTTACGAATACAATGATAAGATCACGTGGTCAACGAAATGCCATTGCGAAGCGACGCGCTCCAGGTAATGTAACTTCTTGCTTGAGGTATACTACCGCGCTGAGTATGAGCAACATCGCGGGAGCGGGTGGCCAAGCGCTCTGCGAAGTTTTACAGTGGCGCCGATCGTGACGTGTCTTCGAGTTATCAGGGGAGGGGAGGGTATGACTGTTCCTGCGAGTGCAAATCGTCTTAACTTGCTCACCCTCGTTTTGCCCTGCCGTGATATCAGCTTCCAACATGATAACTGCCGCCGTGTCTTTACGCCCCTAACTTCGAATTTGTCTTCAGTAAAGCTAGTACACTCTAGTAAAGCTAAATAAACGGCAAAAGGTTCCTTCAAGTACATGAAGGTGACGATGAAAGCAAGCGATCGGGAGTGATGCGTGATCATAGGAACAGCCGAATTGTCTACCGACAACTTGAAGATATGCCATGATCAGCGTCACTCTACAACGTTGCAGTATGCTGGGCCATGCGCTCACGTGGTTTTGATCACACTGAGAGCGATAGTACATTACCTCAGGTATTGTGCCTCCTACCAGGAGTGCATGACTTTATTGTTTAAGTTTCACCTATCTGAAGTATGAACCAACACGTCAAAGCATCCGCTTTGAAGAGATACTGCCGAACAGGTCGTGCGCCTGTAATCCCCTACCGCTGACACGCCTTCGCAACCCAAACCAGGCAGATTAAAGTTAGGTTCCTATGGTGCGTGGCAGCTGTAGGTCTGTAGTAAAATGGAGTAAGCTTTACTCTGCATCGATCAAAGATCTAACCAAAGAAGACTAGGGAGCTTGCAGTACAGTATGCGCCAAAATGCTTAATGAAGAGGAAGCTGTTTCATATTTGTATTCACATTGTGTTTTTCTCGCAAAAATGAAAAACAAGGGTGATTTTTCTTCTCTTGGTGCTTTTCTAGTAACCAACGTTTTATGAACTATTATAAGCGACAACCAAATCATGTTTTATCGCTGCAAGCTTACGTGGAGGTTGTTTTTCATTGCGCTTTATAAAGGGTCGACCAGCGAAGTTTTGACGTAATATGAGGTACCAAAATCTCCTGAAACCCATTTTATTTACGGCCTTACACCTGTTAAAACATTCTGTGACTTTTGTTCATTTCGAGAAAACAGACGGAAACTATTTTTAGAGTAAGGTGCGCGAGATCTGTTACGCTTGCTTCATGGAAGGGCTTCACAAAGACCGGTCGGTAATTGAAATTCTTTCCTAGAGAGGGCCCTTATCCCGATGGCATCCTGGTGGAAGTCTTGCCTCCACAGAAACTCTATCCTGTTGACAAAATTACACCATATCCCGCTAAAGGGAGCCATGTGTAGATGTGAAGCAGCGGGCGCTAACGCTTACACTGGCGGCGGCGTTGACGCTGGCGCTCATCGCAGCGTTGCGCAGGAGAGAAAACTGGGGAGGCGCAAAGCAGGCAGTGATGGAGCAGTTTTTCCTACTAGAACATGCCAATCGCTGCTAATGGGCAATGAGAGACAGAAGACTCCGACTGGACACAGAGACCCGCACTCCGCTTTTAGTTAACGCGCACGCTGCGAATTTTTATTGTTCAACAACGCACAGGAGAAATCTCCCACCGGCACCACCTTGGAGGTCAAGATCCATTGCTATATATACGCGATGGCCAGTGAACGGTTGTGCAGCGCGAGCAGTCGGTTTTTTTAAACCAAGAAACTCGCTAGCAGACGCTGCCTGCGTCGGCGTCGCAAGGCGAGAGAGGGAGGAGCGTAGGAGAGCAGAGAGAGGGGGTGACACGCATGCGCAGTGGGAGTGTGAACGCCGTGGGCAGGGATGCGTAGAGGAGAGGGGGGGAGCGTAGGAGAGGAGATAGAGGGGGGGGACGCGCATGCGCAGGGGGAGTTAGACGCCGCGGGCATGGATGGAGAGAGGGGGGAGTGTAAGAGGGGAGAGAGGAAGGGAGGCGCATGCGCAGTGGGGGTGTGGTTGCCGCGGGGAGGGATGCCTAGAGGAGAGAGAGGGGGAGAGGAGGTTTTTTATTTTTATTTTTTTTTAACTGTTTGCGCATGCGCAGTAAGGGTGGGCACGCGGCACACCACCACCACCACCACCACCACCACCGGATTAAGCTTCGCCATAAGATGCTTCACATCTAAAAGCAGCCCGAACAATAGAAACGTGGCCATTGCTTGGGATGCAAGACAGGCGCTGAAGGAACAGGAAAGTAAATGCGAGTGAATAAGCAAACCTGCCTGTTGACATTGGAGAACACTAAAAAGAAAGTATCGGAGACAGTAAAGCGTAAACCTTGACATACCAGAGTAAAAGTAAAATGCGTAACAATATGTACTTTAGACAGCATATGGCGACTCCTGGTGTGGGGATAAATGAGTGAGCGTTCTGGGTATAACTATGGAGACAAAAATTAACACTGATTGTGAGAAGTATCAATATAAGCACACTTGAGACGGTTTCTCAACTAGAAGTTTCTGCCTTGTCTTTTCGTAGTACGCTTAGTTACATACTCCTCTTCCATTTGAGCGTGTTGATACGGTGATTGGAGCATTGAAATAGAGATGACCTACCGAACTTTCGAATTTAGAAGTAAAAATTTATCGACGATTACACTACTGCCTAATGTGAATTCTGAGCGTAGCTTTGTGTTGGGACAGGGTGAACTGAGTTTGAAGTTTGGCTTTCCTCCAGGTATAGACTATGCCATACATCGCAATTTTTTTCGAAGTAGGGCTGTACCCACTACGACACCATTCGTCTTGCTGCGCATAAGCGCGGTACCTGCTTCACATCTCTGCGGTACTGTGTGCACTTCACTGATGCTGCATGTGGGAGATCACGATGACGAATTATGGCTGAGTACTTTGCACTGGGTGGGAAGTATTAAACCACATACTCGTTGGGCATTTAACATTGTGCGACGTTTTGTTATTTTACTGTTCTCCCACGCTACACTACATTGGTGAACGCGACTCCTTGCCCGACATGAAGCCTGTATAGGGTTTTTGTAAGTAAGCTTCAAGCACCTGCACGGCTCTGTGGTATAGAGTACTGTGGTAGAGTACTCGACTGCCAGAAAGAGGACCTGGGTTGAAATCCCATTCAATCCTCGGTATTGATTTCTCGTTTTATTTCCTCATGTCTATTGGTTACTTTTTCACGTCTATTGGTTACTCCACCGACGGTGACGGCAACGGCGATGGCGGCAGCGACGCTGCTCAACGCAGGAACGGGCGCCTTAGAAGTGCGCTCTAAAAGAATAACATAGAGCTTCAGGATTGTCAGAGAGGGAAAGAGAGAAACCAAGGCGAAAGGGGGGCGGTGGTGAAAAACATTTAATAACAAAAGAGAGGTGTAGTACCTCGTTCATTCATTTTTATATGTTCTTTATTCATTTTTTACTTTGTGTGTTTTCGATTACTGGAAGAGGTAATCGTGCCTCAAGTAAATGTCGTAATATTAAGAGTGACTTACCTGTAGACTCCTATAGTAGCCAGTTTGTCATCTGTAAGTGCTAACAATCATAACGCAATTCAAGTTTAGTTTTCTTTGTAACACTCTGGCAGCATACAGTGCCATTCCTATGATGGACGCGGGCGTACACCATTGCGCTATAAAGTAGACTGTGGAGTGCGCCCACAACAGCCATGGGTCTAAAAAATTTGATATTTTCTAACATACGCAATATACCCCTCCCCCAAATCCCCCTCCCTCCGACTCTCCTTAATACTTTACGCATAGTGAGCGATGATAGTTACATATGCTTACACCTGAAAGTTGAAAACGGTAATATGGATGAAGGCCGTCACGATAACGCTCCTCTATCAACACATACTTTTCCACCCTTACACCGGTCAGTGTTTTATATAAAAAAGATATCCTTCATTCATTTAAATACGAAAGAAATCCATAATAAGAATACCATGCAGATCAACAAATGAAAAGGCATGCCTAGGTAAAAAGCCCTGACGCCGTAAGCGCACTTCAGGACAGACATGAAAACCATTTTCACATGTTACAACGCACGCTTCAACACCCCACATGCTTGCTCAATTTATATTTACGTTGGCCATTTCGACGGGCTCTCCACCTCTAACAAGATTTTCTGAAAGCCGACAAAGTTCCTCGCGGGCGTTTCTTTGAGTGCTAAGTGCGATGACAGGAACCAAACGATGGTACAGAATGAAGAGATTTGAAATGTTATTTTTAAAGGACTTCGGAGACAGCTCTTGCAGTGTGCGCGGTGTTTGTGTCTGTGGAGGCAGTCAGTGTTGACGTAGTTATGTATCTCACTTTACCAGAGTGTCCGTGAGATGGGAAACGCAGCCGATATGGGAGAGAGAATGAGGGAGAGGTCCCCCTAGAGAAATCAGCGCTCACTTCTTAGAGACACGGATGTACCCAGCACGCGGAATTAGTTTTGAAGAGTCCGAAGAAGAATAACTGCGCTCGCTGTGCGAACCCGCGTTACGATAAGTAGCCCGAGAAGTTCATCTTTCGATTCAAAGCTTGCAGTGGCATTTTCTGCTTAATAAACTTGATTCCCGAGCAGAATATTATAGCCGTTTTTTTATTTTTTCTTGTTTTTCAAAACCTAGATGCTCGCTAGATTTTCCTATGTCTATTCTTTTAGTATTACTCCGTATGAGTTGTTTTGGACAACGTCAGTAATAGTTGTATCCCGCGTATAACCAGAACGGTGAAATTGCCTCGTTCGCCAGTGAGATGATTTTAGGGGCGAAGCTCCTTAGGGTGTGGGTCCGTCCCTCCTCTGTAGTATGTAGTAGTAGTAGTACGTAGCCACGTATAGTGGGATGTATTCACTCCACGTGATAAAGATGACGATGACGCCTGATGACCATGAAGAATTAGCGCGTTCCATTAGAGTGGAATGTACCCACTACACGTGATAACGATGACGATGACGCTGATGACCATGAAGTATCAGCGCGTTCCAGACCACACATTCTCTTTCTGCCATGGAGAAAACGATCGTGAACACGCTCTCGCCCTCGAAAGGCAAAACGGCAACGGCGACAACAAATGTTCCCCTGAGCTTAACGTCATATATGAGGAAAACAAAATCAGGGGAACCCCCCTCCTTGTGGTCCGTAGAGCTCTTGAACAAAATCATCATCTACCCCATATGTAAATAATAAAAAATTGGGGGACCCTTAAGCTTCGCCTTTAAGAGTTGAACGCGATAGCGATATCCCGTCCCTAGTGCCTACTTCAATCACTTAGTGCATAATATGTAATGGGTAGTATGCTTTAAACCAGGAGCAATTATGTGCGGCAAAATGTGAGAAATGTTTTCGAACTTGCAATGCACCCACTACGTGGTGTTAAGGGAATACGCGCAGTAAGGTGTGTGCCGTTTGTAATGGGTGGCTGGCTTTAAACTATGAAATCGTTATGATAGTCACATATTCTGACGCCCGATGGCAATGTACGCTTGTACCACGCAATATTCCTGGGATATTACATGTTATATTGCGACGCCTATATAAAGGACGCTTGCGTTTCCGAAGCATGGAAGTTATTTTCACTGCATTTCCAAGCAGAGGAAGTTATTTTCACAGTATTTCCAAGCAGAGGCATGGAGGTGCTTGGCCTCACCATCTTTAGTGTGTGACATGAGTTGATGAACTCTCGCTGCTCTAATGCACTTCGCTAGTCGTCGAGTGTTTCCTTAGTAACGCCAGAGCGCTTATTGTCGCTGTGTGATTGTACTTGTTTCAAACTATTAGTGCCGTTTACGTTCATTCTAACACACATTTTAATAAATACCATGAAAGAAAAAAAAAGGCATGGCTGTGTGGTAGAACACCTGCTTGCCACGCAGACGACCCGGGTTCGATCCGCACTCGGACCCGAAAATTTTTATTATTTATTTTATTTGCATCTTTCTCGATTTTTAGGTCATGGACAAGATGATGATTTTTCGCTCACAACCAACGACGCCGACACCGACGCCGACACCGGAATTTCTGCGAAACGAGCTCTTTAACGCTATCGCGTTAAAACATTGTGTATATACTTTATCAATATGTAAATAATGAAACATTGTGTATATACTGTATGTATAATCACACCACACCCCCGCGTTTGTGTGTCAGTAGTAACGCTGGTGTGTCAGGTCTTTGTATGATGATCGAGTGGGCGAAATTTACGGGGATTGACGGTTTGCCACATTACCTCCGGAGCTTCGCCCACTCATCATCATTCACTTCGTGGATATGGCGGGATTTTTTGTTTAATGTTTAGCAAACAGGCACCGATGTTTACTATTACGTCGTGTGCTGCAACTTATAATGTAAACAGTGTACCGATAGCCTGGTTGTATGTCATTCAACGCTGTTTTTTAAACTGCATAGAATCGACTTCAGCGTGGCTGCATGTTCTATCGGATCAATGTGCTGCAAACGAGAAAGCGTGTGGACTGTTTAAAAGCTTTGAAGTCTAGGTACAATTCAAGATTTTAAAAAATGACTTTCGAGCACGTTGTCTAGAAGATTACCAAAGCGCCTAATTGAACCGTCATCATGTAATGAATGAAGGGTGGGCAACTATTAGAAATTTAGAATAGAAATTTATTTCTCTAATATAATGCTGATGAAGAGGACGCGGACGAATAGAGATACACCTACAACGCCAGGTGTTCGTGTCGTGCCTAACTTTGCTTATTGGATGAGCGTTGAATTCAACAAATGCGTATTTAGATTTTCCCGAATACTCAGCCGTGGAAGAATGTGCGTCTAAACCAGCGAATATTCGGCCAAATTCGAATATTCGAACAAGAGACGGTGAATCCTACGCATTCTTAGTAACGCTATATGGCTATGGCCCGTTTTCAGGAAATTATGCTCTCGGCGACGTCGTTCTTGGACGAAACATCTCGATGGCTTCAAAGAATAAAAGTTGAGGGTTTGAGCCGGAACCGAACTTGGGTATTACGCGTATTAGTAGGCGTTTTACCAGACAGTGACGCCAATGCGTGAAACTCTTCCGCCTATCTCGGCATATACTTCCTGTTCTCACCGTACCCAGCGTAATTATAAATACGCTTAACGTAACAATTACTAATAAGCTTCATGATGTATCTTTGTGCTTTTATTGTTCTGTTCTGTTCTGTTGTATCTGTCTTGCTGTGGAGAGGTTGAGGTTCATGTTACCTCGGCTACTCCATATCTATGAGACGCCCTCATGATTGTTGAAGTATGGCATATAATAAACATTGAAGGTTAATTTAACACGATTAGTTTATTGCAAGACTGTCGCGTCTAGACAAGATGTCTAGAAACGTACCGACATCTTCATTAGAGGTCACCACGTAATACCTGTCATAAAAAATCAATAACTGTACATAAGTTCTCTATATGAATTCGTAGTTCAACTTTCATTTCATGCTTGCTCCATACGACATGAAATTGGCAACAGAAGTCTCGTGAGGGGCTAGTTGAAAGACAGTACTTTGTCATTACTTGCTTCTTGAAATGACTCACCCAATATTACCTCTACGCTTCGATTATGAAATATTCGATGCCATGATGCCAAGAGAAGAACACCGCTCATTGTTTGAACGGCAAATCCCAAACATGGAGATGTGACTAAGGCCCCATGAGTTGATGTTGGGTAACTTCTTTGAACTGAGCTGGAGCTAATGAAATTTTGAATTTAGGGTCAGGGAACATTCTGAAAAAAGGCACTTGCGCGTTTCGGAATTTTTATTTCATAGCGGCTCAAATAGAACCCTTGAAAACAAAACAAAAAAAACTTACTACTATCTTTCTTATGTACACATATATAGGAGATTCTTGAATAGAACCAGGTCTCGTTCCATTTGCTCGCAGATGCGAAAATACGTAGGAGAAGTATTCATCGAGTCGTAAAAGTAGTGGAGCAAATATTTGTCTTGTGTAATGCATACGTATCTGCTTCCAGGTCAGAAGATTAAAAGCGAAGCACAAGGGCTGATTCTAAGTTGTTTTCATTATTCCTTTTGCGCGCAAAACGCGAAAAGTTTTAAAATGAAGCAACTGCAGCTGCGAGTCTCCGAAGCTGGAAAATATTACACTACTAGTGGATGAATGGATGGATTGTCATACTTTATTGAGAGTCCTGAAAGACGAGACTAGCACACAGCGGGCACCTATCAGATTGAGACGGGCAGGCTAAGCATGACCGCCACATGAAGAGCTCTATGGAGGGCCCAAAGCTGTTCCCTTTTGTTGGAGTTTGAATGAATTTTATTTTCCTGCCGCCGTCTTTCGTTCTTTCAGTTTCGTTAAATTCTTACTCAACTTATTTTGTCTGTGCAGAACAGCAGTTCGGTTACTTGCGTGCGTAATAGGGCGGCCTACAACAGAGCTGCGCAAGGTATCGACTACGACATAAATCATGATTTTTGTGAAGTAGGACATCGCTTATTACGCCATTATTCGTCTTTCTGCGGATAAGCGAGGTACCTGCTACACGTCTGTAAGGTGTTATCCGTACTTTGTTGACGCTGCATGTGGCTGATGACGATGAAGCATTATTGCTGAGCACTTAGCAGTGGATGAGAAGCATTAAACCAAAGGCTCGTTGCGCAATTAGCATTGCTTGATGACTGGATGTTATTTTATTCTTCTGCCACGTTTTCTTACATAGGTTAACGCGATTCCTTGCCTGATATCACGCCTGCATAGTGTCTTTTTACTGATGATTTTCAAGCTTTAACGATGTCAAAATCCTGAGGAGGGGTAGCAAAGATAAAACGGGACGTGAACTTTTAGAAGCGTTTTTTTTATCATAGAAAAGAATAGTGACTGTTTTAGTCAGACGTCTGTTCTCTTCTTTAGCCGCGGAACAGGCGTTTTTTCAGTCTTACTGTTGATGTGCTATATTTCCCTAGCGCCCCCTGTAGCCCGTATGTTTGGAGCAACATATATATTTTGTTTGTCACCTATTTTTCATTAAAGTAGTTAGCAGCGCCTGTGGTGTGTGTTTCCGTGTGTCTGTTTTGTGTTTTTGCGCTACATCGTGATTATTTGCTCCGCATAGGTCTTTACGTATAAGAGAAAAAAATGATGAGGTCCCTATGAAGAATGACAGCCGGACATGGAACCACGCAGTGATGATTTGACAGGGCCGAAACCAATATAATGAGCCACACGC
>JALIZH010031687.1:15000-47257 GCA_030522465.1 Rhipicephalus appendiculatus
GACCCTAGCTCGTGTTGCCATTGCAGATGCTAATTGTTTGCAGATCGTTTACAGTTAGAAAGCTCATTGAATTCCCATAGATGACAACTGGAGGAGTTCCGCACCGGCAACGGGTTCGCAATGTTCGCAGCGTCGTCTTCAATGGGTGGCCGTTGCCGCTTGTCGCGAGTGCTCTGCGCGACAGCCGTTCGCTATACGCTGAGGCGGGAAATATTTTCGGGCAGAGCACTCATAGCGCTTAATTGAGTCATCCGACGAAGTTCTAATGATTGGACTGCGGCACTTTAGCGCTGTCGTGGAGCTGCGGGCTTGTGTACTCAGCGACGTCGGAAGAATTATTCCCGTATCAGCATTCTTAAAGAACGCGAAACTCGGCTCGAATAATTCCTGACGCCCTTGGTGAGAGCGCTGACAGTGAGAACGGGGTCATCTTTGACATCACTGACGGAATGCATTTGCTACAATTTCAGAGGTGATCTGCATTGTTCAAGTGGGGTCATTGGACACGAATTCGTCACGTTGAACATGCACTAAATTTGCATCAGCTAGCATGAAATGCTTCAGCCAGCTATGGGCATGAGTGTCCTGGCTTGGCAAAATATGTGCATTAGCGAAAAAAGAAATCAATGTCGAGAAGACTATAAGGGCATAGGAGTAGCAGTTTGGGCAAGTTGGCATGACACGACGTTCCGAGTGTTTAGCGCAGCTGAGAGTAAAAACAAACACAGCTAGAGCTGGGGGAGCTAGGGGAAGACACTGTCGTCTTGTCCTCCTTTCTACCCCCACTCTTGGTTTTCTTTTAGTCTGAGTTGCGCAGAACACTCAGAGTTATGTAACCCTATTGAAAATCTGTCCACCATAGGAATGGTGGATTCCACCATCCACCATTATGGTGGATTATTGTGCTGGAATACGGTGGTATATGGTGTATGCTGGCGTATGATGGATGCTGGAAACCAACGGAGCGCAAAACGGCTTAAACCGCCAGGTCTATCGTCCCTAGCTGCCATACCTAAACAATTGCATAGAAAACAATTAACAAAGCAGCAGGGCAAAAAAAAACACCCTTGAAAAAAAAAGCCTTCCGCCACGAGGAGTCGAACGTGGCACCTCCGGTTCCTGAGCCAAGCACTTTACCACTACGCCACGCTTTTTTTTCTTTATTGCAGTACTTCAGTTTACAAAATTAATAAAAACGTACACACTTCTACAATTGTTTCACGTGCAAAAGAGCTTCCACGCGAGGTACCCAATCCGGTACATTCTTTTCCAATTTTTGCAATTCTACAAACGAAGTCAGGGACTCTCGAAAGTATTCTATAGCTCGTCGAGCATCGACGTCAGCATGACGTACAGCCATGCGTGACCTCCAAATGCTATGCAGAGCCAATAACATGATGACGTCATACAGAAATCCATCCTCGTTTGAAACTTCTTTTGAGGGTCACAGAACGACTAGTCAACACTAACACACCGTTTAATTTCAGCGTTGTGTCGCATACTCGAGACAGACACGATCTGCCCCTCCTACTGAAATTTTCATACTTATTAAACATAAGAAAACAGTTGCCAGTAACGAATGACATATGTCGGTAATGGCAACAGCACTAAATTTTTGTTACAATTCACAATATAACTAAAAAGTATATATTTACATATCACCCGGCTGTTATTGCCTAGATTAATATATCCGTTTCTCGTTCTTTCGAAAGGGAATCATGTGCAGAGGCTTCGTGTCGACTCTCAGCTCGTTCGATAAATACGCGCGTACAGTTGGTTGAATACTGTGATGTGTTTTCACGCAACGAGCGCGGCCGTGCCAGCGCACTGATCTGTGCAGCTATCGTTAGGTACAACTACATAACCGCTAGGCCAAAAACGAATGCAGTGCGCGGGAAATATATGCCATCATGATAGTTCAGTAAGGCGTACGAATTGAGAAGTATGTGTTCTCGCATATCAGCCACAGAAGTGCCGGCGAGTGTGACCAGCGGCTATCGGTGACCGGAGGCGTTTGCTGGAAGCGCGTCGCATCTATGCTCATCGCTTCTTGTGTGGACGCCTTACACAAGAAAAAAATTACACCATCTCCCGCTAAAGGGAACCATGTGTAGATGTGAAGCAGCAGGCGCTAACGCTTACACTGGCGGCGGCGTTGACGTTGGCGCTCATCGCAGCGTTCCGCAGGAGAGAAAACTGGGGAGGTGCAAAGCACGCAGTGATGGAGCGGTGTTTCGTACTGGAACATGCCAATCGCTTCTAGTGGACAATGAGAGACAGAAGATTCCGACGGGACACAGAGACCCGCAGTCCGCTTTTAGTTAACGCGCACGCTGCGAATTTTTATTGTTCAACAACGCACAGGAGAAATCTCCCACCGGCACCACCTTGGAGGTCAAGATCCATTGCCATATATACGGGGTGGCCAGTGAACGGTTGTGCAGCGCGAGCAGTCGGTTTTTTCAACCAAGAAACTCGCTAGCAAACGCTGCCTGCATCGGCGTCGCGAGGCGAGAGAAGGGGGGGGGAGCGTAGAAGAGGAGAGAGAGGGGGGGAAGCGCATGCGCAGTGGGACGTGGACGCCGCGGGCAGGGATGCCTGAGGAGAGAGGGGGAGCGTAAGAGAGGAGAGAGAGGGGGACGCGCGTGCGCAGTGGGGAGTGTGGACGCCGCGGGCAGGGATGCCTAGAGGAGATAGGGGGGGAGCGTAGGAGGGGAGAGAGGAGGGGAGGCGCATGCGCAGTGAGGGTGTGGTTGCCGCGGGGAGGGATGCCTAGAGAGGAGAAAGGGGGGAGAGGAGATTTTTTTATTTTTATTTTTTTTAAGTGTTTGCGCATGCGAAGTAAGGGAGGCCACGCGGCACACCACCACCACCACCGCCGGATTAAGCTTCGCCATAAGATGCTTCACATCTAAAAACGCTTCATTTACGTTAACTGATGTCACAGCTGAGCTGGAAAGTCATTCGTACTCGTCGGAATCGTGTATTTTGAAACCCAGAAGCGCCGATGACACGTAGAAGGGACTCGGTCGGTACGCTAGGCCTAAACTTTGGTGGAAATCATGGTGGTAGAAGCGGATGGTGGCAGTCATACTTGGTGCGGCTTATCTCGACGCATGCCGAATGTAAAAGGTTGTGCATTTTAGCTTCGCACGCATTTTCGCTGTTAATTTAAAGTGCAGCTGAGGTAATGAGTGTGCAAGTTCCAGAGTTGCGTTTCTAGCGTGGCGATATCAAGTGGCGGCTGTTTTCTGGTCAACCCGTTCAATTTTGAAAAGTGTCATTTACTTCTACAATTGCGCGGCGATGCAACACATTTACCGTCGCTGTTCACACCGATACCTGTAGACACATAAACATTACAATACAGCACCACATCACTGTTGTCAAACTGATATAAGTAAGTGATAAACATCTAAACATTCACGGATTCTGCGCTCCACAAATATTGAGGCGGTATCGACACCGCATGAATAAAAAAAGTGTGCTAGAAAGCATAATGATCGGCGCTGGCTTATTTGGACTGCAAACACATTTGTCTACACATTCGAGAGGGAAACGTTGAAAATAACAGTGATTTCACGTACTGTGCCACGTGCATTTCCATCGTGCCACCATCATCCACCATGTTTCCACTATGCCACCGTCATCCAGCTTGTTCACCAAGCCATACACCAAAACATATTTTGCATCGCCACCATCAACCAGCATTTTCCACTGCCACCATCATTGGCTACCATCACCACCATCTGCCACCATTTTTCCACTCTCGCCATCATCAGCCATTATGACCAGCACAGCTTCCAGCTTATCCACTATTATTTCCACCACATCCACTATTGTTTCCACCATATGCAGCAACGATTCCACTATCAACCAACCAAGGATTTTCAATAGGGAGGTCATGATCTTCCATGTTGTTTATTTTGTATGAATGCTCCGCAAGTACACCTTTTTCTTATCTGGCATTCCTGTGGGCCGCTGATGCATTTCTGCCGTGGATGCCGACGAACTGTGGCTTATACAATCGGCAGATGCGTAGATTCCATAGAAAATAGTAAATGGATCAAGGGTTTCAAGTGCGTATCATCATCGGGCACGCCGTATTGGAGAGCTCCGGAAATTTCGCACACCTTTTGCACCTAAATATATGTACAAGAACATGTAACATTTCGGCTCCGTGGAAATGCGACCACTGCCGCCGGAGTCGAACCCGCAAAATTCGGGTCAGAAGCCGAGCGCCCTAACCACTGTACCTCCGCGATGGCATAGACAAAGCCCTTGCTGAGACCAATTTTTTCGAGAAAGTGTTTACGCGTGAAGTCGGATGTCAAGGACATTTTCCGCGAAGATCAGAAAGGCACTCCGCGCTATGGACATGAAGCAACAAAGTTGCTGACGCAGAGCTGCCAACATTTATCTGCTATTTGAAGCACAGACACTTTAAATGTAGCTTATCCACTTTACTTCGTTCTTAAGGAGAGAGAGACAGATTTGTTTCGAGGTTAAGACGCTTACTTCTCTAGTCCATGTGAGAACATGTTGTAGCGTCTCGATGTGGGGGGTTGTGCAAGTGGAAGATAAAGGGAGGAGAAACGAGAGGCCATATTATCGATACATGCACCCGTACCACTGAATACCGCCTTTTTCAAATGGGAGAGAGGTATCTCAATCTAGAGCCCGGTAGTCTCTCCTTTTCGCTAAGCTCTGTCTATCACTACCCTTCCCGATATCACACCTCACTTGACGTGGATAGGATGTTACAATCTCTATGAATAAAGTGGGAATAGCAAGAAGCTTAGCAAGAAAGGAAGCCTGAATCGAAGTATTGATTTATAGGTAAACGACAGGAAACACCAATGAAGGAAAATCATGTCATTTAAAAATTTTTCGTGTTATACACACTTGCGGAGGAATTATTATTCTTACTCTGACAATTTTTAGTTTATGCTTTTATAATCTATGGCACATATTTCACACAATAGAGCGGATTCCCGTGAAGCACAAAGTACACGATATCTCGGCTCACTCAGTGAAATGAACGAAATCGCATCATTACGTAACCAGCTTTGAAAAACTTTTCTATTAGAGTCTCCGTTTCTAAGTGCTGACTGAAATGGATAGTTGGACGGAAACCCGTCTGGTCTGAATGAAACATGATGAGATAAAGTAAGTACACCGACCAAATAAAAGCTTAAAAGGAAACGACATTTGTGCTTCCATATGGTAGCCTTGTTCACAATGAGGCAAAAAGACATGAAGTGCCTACTATAATGTTTTAGCACGTGACGCAAGCACCCCACATAGGACAAAGTAAGATTTCTATCATTACAAATAAGTGTGTGCCCTATAGACTGTATCTCGAGAAACTCGAGATATAGGCGTGATTCTCTGTTCTTTCCCTCTCAATAATGCTCGCATTCGTCCACTGAATGGTGTGATAAGCCATGGCTCTATGTTCCGCCAGTGCATTAGGCGGAACTTTCTGCTTTCCAACATGGTTGTAATGCTGGCGCAGGCGCTGTTTAAAGTTGCTGGCCTCCCCGATGCAAACATTTTCGATATCCGCACGGACGATCTTTCATACAGCACTAGAAAAGACTTCCTTCGGTAGCTTGTCCTTGCGCATACAAGTGCTTGCCCTAACTTTCGTACAGACTCGTGGGAAACTTCAACGTCGGAGCTACTCAGTATGAGTGATCAAGTCTCACCTTCTCCGGGCACGCAAGGAACAGGAGCGCGCTTCTTCATTCTGACACTGGCAGGCTGGGAGGGAGCAAACAAACAATGCTCTACCGCATTAATGAACTCTGGCGGGAACCACACGTTCAAGGGTCCTGCCAAACTATGTTCACATCAGCGCTCAGGTCTTCAGAATTTATGCGAATATAATTCACACATCCTCACAGCGACGTAACCACAGACATTTTATGAATGTCAGGATAGACAGACTTGAAGCTCAGGTGCCTGCCCGTATGCGTGCCTTTTCTGTAATCCCTCGAACATAGCGTTTCATGGTTCCTTTTACGAAACATCCAAAATACGTAGCTTCTGGTCAACTTTCAATTACAGAGTGAACTGAATATGTTTTTTCTGATTGTTTAGATGTACGGTGCATGCTTCCAAAGCAGAGCACTTGATGACACAAAAATAATCATCGACATAGCCAAGAAAAATTCTTCGTAATGAGTTGAAAGAAGCAAGAGCCTGATTTTCAAGCCATTCCATTGTTAAATTCGCCGCAGTTGCCGAGGCAGATGCACGCATGGATGCATCGTGAACTTGCTTGTAGATGACTTTATCGAAACAGAAGGAAAAGAAACTGAGAAGCTTCCTCAAATCGGAAACGTCAAAAGGCGACCTTTTTCCTCTATGCTAATCTAGCGGAAAGGGCAGCAGCACATGACTCAACGGCGAGATCATTGGCAATGGAAATAAACAGGTAAACCTCGTGAAATGAAACCGTCACCTTCTCTACTTCGTGTACCAAATATCTGACTTTTTCAACGAAATGGGTGGAGTTGCCCGAATGCGTGTTGCCTTTTCTGAAGAGGCGGATAAAATTATGTGAAGGTAGCCAGATAGCATGCGCAGGGATGAAAGGGTGAAGTGCACGATGGGCCGAAGCTGGATATCGGATTTATGAATATTTGTTACGCCATAAGGGGCAGGGGGCGAACCATTGCGGCAGAGAAGTGAGTAATAAAAGCATTTCTGCTCAGGTGGAACAAAATGCAACACGGCCGAAATCAGCTTGTGTAGTTACTTCTGCACGTTTAAAGTAGGATCACGAGTGAGCCGCAGGTAAGTATTGTGGTCTTGAAGCAAATCCAGCATTTTCCTTTTCTTGACGACAGCGTGGAGTGCTACCGTGGCATTTCCCTTATGCGCTTGCAGAATGACCATGCTAAAGCTTTCACGAAGCCGATGGGCAGTGCTGCGTTCATGAGTGAAAAGTGGAGAGGGAAACTTCCTGTAGCGTAATCGAGATAGAACACCGGGCTCCTCTAGCCATATCCCCTTCCCCCCCACTATTACTGCAGCTAACTTTTGGGCTGCAGATATACACGTCGTTTCTTCAACTAACCACTGCCACTACTAGGACACCGACAACGCGGACTTCGGTTTCATCCGAGTGCGACTCATGAACTTGGTTGGTCATGCCTCAACCACGCCGCAATGAAACGAACATCTGTGCGCGTAACGCTGGCCGCTTCAAGCTATCCTAGAATTCCTATTGCAAGTACAGTTCCTCAGTGCCCACTGCGCCATAATTCTTCCTTTTCCGAATAAGCGAATGGCCCACTACGCATCCGCTGGGCATTACTGATTTATCGCTCACAACCAACTACCCCGACACCGACGCCGACCCAACCGCTGACGCCGGAATTTCTGCAAAACGCGCTCTTCAACGGTATTGCGCAACAAAATATTTTGTTTATGTCCACAGCCGTGTGCTTACACCAACGTTGTTCAGAGAAAGTGACCTTTCGTATGGGTAAAATGTATATAAGTTGCGTCACAAAATGCTTACAAACCTTAAGTGAGCGACAAGAGCGACAACTGAGAAACAGAAGAAGCAAGAATAATAGCCAATCGTGGTTTCTTTTATTTTCCTACTGCTATGGTACATTTTACAACACAATGACGTGCATCGCCCAACAAGTCTCTTCTGTAGCATATATCTATATACAAATAACGTAAGGTGTACAGTAAGCCTGAAACAAACAGACAGGTCAAACATGGCGCATGGTCGTATCTTCGCGGTCGTGAGTGGTCGACAAGGACCCAGGTGGGCGGCAAAATACGACTTGGGAAATCGGATTCAGCGGACCGTACATCGAGTAGCGCGGTATTCAACACAAAAAAGGCAGTGCAAGCTCTAAGATGTCAGTAATGGCTGGCACGCGAATGCAAATTGAATTAGGGCACTGCCCTCGGGTTCGGACACCTTCCTTTACATGTGCATATGTAAAGCTGCCTACATGCGTCGGCGTGCATTCTGCGCCTACTTTTTATAGTTGTTATGTGTTTTCTTCTGCCCCTAATGCCGCAGTAATATAAGGTCGATGCGACAATGCTTCCTTAGTGTGTTGACCGTCGCTATGCGGAGACCAATTAAGTGTCGCGAAGCCTTCCGCAGCCATTTTTTTTGCTGTCTTCTCTCGTTATTCGTTGTACTCAGACGTAAATTTATGGCAGCGAAAGCGAACATCGAGTGGCTCACGTAAGTGACCCACTCGGTGACATGACATGTAAAGCCAAGTTTAGGAGATAGACGTTGACAGTAGATATATTCCCTGGGACATGAAATTCGGTTATTGCATGGAACCAGTGGTCAACATCACTCTTGGCATGGTCCTTGGAACTTTAGAGGATATTGTTTGTATTTTACCATATCAGCGCGAGTGGTTTTTCCCACTCTTTGCTTCTTATACCACACTTCTGTATGAACTTCAGCCATTCTAAAGGCATACATACGGGTGAGGCTGTCAATGAAAATAGTTATAAATAAATAAATGAAATGACTTTTTAATTAGTGGAGATATGCGTTCAGGTGAAATGAAATAATTGGAGCCCTTCCTGCGAAGCGCCCATTGCCGCTCTGAGATTTCCAAAAAATGTACGTTGGTAATTACAGCAGAGTGATGATTTTGGTACAATTTCGCCGGTGAAACCCAAACCCAAAACGCGGAAGGGCGCTGCTACCGTTTTATTCCGACACGTCTAGAATGAGAGAGCGGCGTTATATCAACCATCGATCGATTTCGCTTTGTGGGTGCGCGGGCTGTGCATACAATAACACGCATGTAGTACGTATGGAGGTTTGAAGAGATGGAGGCTTGAAGAGATGGAAAAAAAATTCTTGAACAGGGGCTGTGGCTGGAACCAGCCACACTGACACCTCTAATGAAGGATTTTTCATCTCTCTAGACAACCGTGCACTTTTAAAAGCGGAACTCTCAAAGCTTGTCGTAGCACCGGGTAGTTTGAGCCGAAATTGTGATCACCATGAACCGGAACACTCGCTTCTTCCTTTTCTTCAACTTTTGCTTCGCTTCCACAACACGTGTACGTATTTGTCCGTCATGGAATACACTATGATGGGCGAGTCTGTTACGCGACTAAAAATCCAGTAGCATGACGAAACAATCAGTCAAGCGACTGAAAAACATGTACCATATAGTCACGCGACTAAAATCCTGTAACGTCTTACACCATCAAGTATGTGGACTAAAAATCACGTAACATCACGGAACAAATTGTCGCGTGACTAAAATCAATGTAATGTTGCGAAAAAAATTGTGATGTTACTAGAAAACACGTAACATCACATAAAAACTAGTCACGAGAATAAAATCAGCATGCTCTCGCAACAAACTACATGACAAGTAGTCACGTGACGGAAATCGCGCAGCATTATGTAATGTCTAGTCACGTAAGTTGCTCCCGCCAAAATCTACATATTAGCTAGCCTCGTAATTAAAATGACATAAGATCACGTACATCTAGTCACGCACCTGAAACCACGTAACAAGTTGTCACCTGACTAAAGATTATGTAACAACGTAACTAGTCATGTGACGGAATGTAACGTGACATCACGTAACAATTAGTCACGTGACATGTTCCCGCCACAAAACACGTAGCAGCTAGTCACTTGACTAAAACCAACCAACATGACCTAGCAACTACACACGTGACATCTTTCCGCTAAAACCACGAAACAGCTAGTCACGTGACTAAAAGCACATAACGTAACATAATGTCACGTGGTCGTGACGTCGACGAAAGCAACAGTCGGCGTTTCAAAGAAGAAACTCTTTATTTGGCCGAACTTGTGGCCGTGAAACGTAAAGTCAGATTAGAGCAATACACTGGCACAGATAGCGGCGAACGGAGCGTCGGCCGTCGATCGACTGATCATCGTTGGGACGCACCGTCTTTTACACAGCGCGCGTCGAACTCTCTAGCCTTATCACTGTTGGTCGTGCAAGCTCTAGAATAAGCTGGTCGGTTCGCGTCCGGCGTGCAATCTTAACAAGACCATCTACTATAATCGCGAAGGTTCTCGAACACTAAGGCGTGGTCTGCGCCGAGCGTTACTCACTCTAAGAAAAAAATTACACCATCTCCCGCTAAAGGGAACCATGTGTAGATGTGAAGCAGCGGGCGCTAACGCTTACACTGGCGGTGGCGTTGACGCTGGCGCTATCGCAGCGTTGCGCAGGAGAGAAAACTGAGGAGGCGCAAAGCACGCAGTGATGGAGCGGTGTTTCCTACTGGAACATGCCAATCGCTGCTAATGGGCAATGAGAGACAGGAGACTCCGACTGGACACAGAGACCCGCAGTCGGCTTTTAGTTAACGCGCACGCTGCGAATTTTTATTGTTCAGCAACGCACAGGAGAAATCTGCCACCGGCGCCACCTTGGAGGTCAAGATCCATTGCCATATATACGGGATGGACAATGAACGGTTGTGCAGCGCGAGCAGTCGGTTTTTTCAACCAAGAAACTCGCTAGCAGACGCTGCCTGCGTCGGCGTCGCGAGGCGAGAGAGGGGGGTAGCGTAGGAGAGGAGAGAGAGGGGGCGACGCGCATGCGCAGAGGGGGTGTGGACGCTGTGGGCAGGGATGCCTAGAGGAGAGAGGGGGGAGCGTATTAGAGGAGAGAGAGAGGGGGGGACGCGCATGCGCAGTGGGAGCGCGGGGAGGGATGCCTAGAGGAGAGAGGGGGGGAGCGTAGGAGGGGAGAGAGGAGGGGAGGCGCATGCGCAGTGAGGTTGTGGTTGCCGCGGGGAGGGATGCCTAGAGGAGAGAGAGGGGGAGAGGAGGTTTTTTATTTTTTATTTTTTTTTTTGAAAGGTTTGCGCATGCGCAGTAAGGGTGGTCACGCCGGCACACCACCACCACCACCACCACCACCACCACCGGATTAAGCTTCGCCATAAGATGCTTCACATCTAAAAAAGAGTCGAAAGAGGGTTACAAAACCGTTACCCCCTTCGGGTGTTCACTTGACCCCTTTTGGAAGGTAGACGCAGAGAGAGAGAGTTGGCAATTCGAGAGGAGTCACAGAACTCTCGTGAAGCGCGTTTCGATTGGCTTCCGTGATGAACGCGCCGCGGTATACGCCATACATATCGCGCGTTTGCGGTTGGGCGCCGTTGAGACGGGCCTGTCTCTCACTCCCGGCGCCGCAATGTCGCCGTCGGCGCGGTCGCGAGGGGGCAAGGGCGCGAGGCGCCCACTGCTCCATGCCTGCCTACGCCTGCTGCCTCCTCTCTCCGTCTTTAGGAATGCGTCAGAGGGAACCGCGTTGGTTGTGCTGGTCACGCTGGTCGCGCGACCGGCGCGACTTATTCGCCTCGTGTGCGACCGATGGCGGCGCTGCGAACGGCGCTCCGGTGACGCAAGGGCGGGGATTCGGCTTTTGTCGTCTGCTACGCTCTGGCTAAAACAGCAGCATTTTCGTTATAGTTCGCTCGCATCGCACGGCGTTCCTCGACTACTAGCTGCATTTTCTTCTTATGATATTTCTTGAGATGACTGCTAGCATTACATGAGTTTATGAAACGTTAACATTTAACATATCTTCTGTATACCGACAGCCATCGCGGTCAGGTTCATGCCACCGAGTTCGTAGCGTCGCTCACTGGGCTGGATGGCGTTGAAATAGCTTACGTGAAAGCGCGAACGCCCCCGCCAAGTGAGTTAAAGAGTCTCCGCTGCTTTGAAATCGCAGCGCGATCAATTTTGCGGCTTATTCGCAAAAATCAGCGTTGTGTAAACAGACTTGAGGTGAATGAAAATTCATGCTCCACTCCCAGTTGTAGTCATGTGGACTTGTGCAGACACGACAGCCGACAAAATGAAATCGATAAATTCATCGACCAGCGGGTTATTGCGGGCCACTAGCACAGATTGGGCGAGCTGGATGCAAATAAGGTGGCTCGGAACGAAACGCCAGCAGTGGTGCGCGTGGTACAGTTCGACTCATGATTAGAGATAGATACGTTCATGAGCCGCATTCATGTTTTCGATCGCGCAGTGCTGCCTACTCGACTATGCGAGCCTGCCAATGGTAATGACAGGATGGCGCGCACTATATCTCTAATGCTTGGGCAACGCGATCCGCTGCAGCGTTCGCGTTTCACTTGACACCGATAGTACAGCTTCGTAAACATTAGGAAAAAATCGGCGAATGTGTCCAGGAAGAGGAGAAAGAGAGCACTTTCCCACCATTCTTTTGACCCCTGTGGCTGATTATTGTGATTCTTTACCGTGCTGTAACAAGATTAAATATTTTAAGGTGGGAGCCTTAGATTCCACATAAATTGCGAAAATTGACCGTCGGCGTCCCGCGTCGCCAGCGTCAACACGAGTGATGCAAAAATTCATCACATGATCACGTCATCATGACATCCCAGACCGACAAAATTTGTGACGTCATAACGTCATGTCACATGATTACGTCATCACATGACATCGTCGCTTTACATTGCCTCCGTGATTGGTGGGCCGATCTCGGAGGCGAGGCAAAACCAGGTGATGTGTAGAAAGCTTCAATGCAAAACCACGTTACGTCCAGAAAGCATGCGGAGGGGGGCGGAGAAAGAACAATACATCGACTTAAGGAAAAGATGGCTTTCGCCTTCGAGTCAACTTAGGCAAATGCATAAGGAACTCGATCGAGTCTCTTTAGTACAGTGATCGCACCAAGCCACATCAGGAGTCAACCGTTGAGACTGATTTACAGTATTTAATTGCAAATACATTTTTCGATGCGAAAGCTTCATATTTATCAACGTTAGTATGATTACACTAATTCTGTTCAGCATATTTTCAGACCACCGTGAACGAGTGAACAAACGTCGATTTATTAACGTAAGTGTTTTAAAATATGTTGCAAAAAAAATAGAACAAAAACAAAAGAAAATCACTCCGGACAACCTATCGATATTTCATATCCCCGTCGTGCATCCCCTTTAGACTCACCCTGTTTATTTCGTGTTTCAATTTAAAGTACTTACGACGCGCTTACACAGCAGCTGCTAAAAATGTGTATTTAATCAAACGTTGTTGCCGGTAACGCCACTTAATTTATTTGAATGACATCACACGTCGTTTGTCATGCTCCGAACAAATGAATTAAATCGAAGGAGCAGGCTTGGCAACCGAACACGCGCAGCACGCGGTATACATTTATTGCGCTTTAACGCAGAAATGGAAGCTGAAGCCCGAACGCTGAAGTCAGTTATCGAAAATGGACAGGAAAGTCATTTTGAGTGCGCCACGGCCATAGAACAGTCGCGAAAAGAAAAATTCACCATAGAAGCAGATGTACACATGGATGGCTAGCAGACGACAACAGGAGCAATCGACAAAGAACGTGCTCCTGACGGCAACTCCGTTCGATTTCGATGGACATTTTGCTTGAACATTCAGTACAAATTGCTTTATCAACTCGCCCACCAATATTTCAATAACTCGAGCACGATAGACAGGCCGGCCTTCACGTAGCGAGCGCGCGCGAAGAGCTGCATCCGAGTCCTCCCCTTGACGTCACACGCGAGAGGGCGCCACTCCAAGATCTCGAGGCGAATAGTTTTGTGTTCGAGCAAACATGCGGATCTGCGGTGGCGGTCACGCCAGGCTCCGTGCTCGAAGTGACGCTAGTGAGGAATTTTCTTGGAGTTGCGGACACGGACATGCGCCTGTTAACGGTGAGTGCACTGCTTTCGTATATACTAATTACACAGCTTTAGCTGGGCGTCTGCAGCAGCTCCGCGGAAGTAGGCTGCCGGAGCAGGCTGCCAGCCATTTGCAACAGTAGCCTGCGTCCGCGGGGCTGTCGCAGGATGTCCAGTTAAAACAGACACTTAACGAGTTGAGGCCGCTATGCGCGTTGTTGTGTAAGTGATTGCATGGCTCACAAAATGAGTGATGCAATCACTTATCGAGGCGATTACTTTCTGCTCGCACATTGTTTCTGAACTGCTGAAAGTGTTTGATATCGTTTTGAGATGCGCTTTAGTCTACGTACGTCTTAATAACATTTCCATCGATACTCGAGTGTGCAGCGTGCTTCCACCCGTAAAAACGTGACAAAAGAGTCTGTGTACAGAAACGCACTGTATATAACGACGTTCGGCTTTACAACAGAATCGAGTGAATATACATGACTGTGGGAGCTATGTGCGGTAATTCTAGCATATGCCATGTCTGATGTCAACGTAGACGGCGTCCGCGCGCGTTTCTGTCGTTCGGGCGCTCGTACAACTGAGTTGTTAAGGGTGGATTACATTTGTAGAACACGCGTTCTGTAGTTCGGGCGCTCGAACAACTGAGTATTTAATAATGGGTTACGTTTGTAGAACACGCTGTCAGTAACCGTTCACGGCGTGCTCCTGACTGCCGGAGGATGCACTTGGTTGTGGCAATACGCCGGCGCAAAGCCGGGCTTATTCTGGAAGCACTTTTTGAAGCGACATATCAGGAAAGGAGGGCCTTGTATCGTGCATAACCAGTGCCTATCGCGAAGCGCGGTTCCCGCCTTCTATTACGTGAAAATTTGTTTTCGTTACGAAATTATTTAAAACGAAACACTCGTGTCAGATGTGTGTACAGTAACGGTGTGTTGAACAAAGGGTGGTTTAAATAAAACTAATCAGTCTGTGTGTTTGTGTGTTGGTTATTCCCAGGGCAACGAAGGTGTCGCTATGGTCTGGCGCTTCACCACTAGTGATAGGAAAATCAACAGCGGCGTTCGTAATGTCAACGAGTGCCTCGTTGACATTTCCTTTAGTTGGACAAGACGACGTAGGAAAAGAGGTGAGTGGCACCCACGCAGAGGAGCCTAAAACAATTGCCTTTGTTGTTTAAAAAGAAGCTGACATCATCTTGTGCTGCAAGTTTGTCACAAATCTTTTACACGATAACGGCAAAAAACACGGTTCCTTGCCATGCCTCTTTGCATTTGTTTTGTTCTGAGCCTTCATTAGGTCTGTGTAAATTACTTTTTGTGTAGGTATTGCAAACTCTTACTATGATTCCGTTTTCTCATTATGATATCACGTTTTTCTTTCAGGTACCATTTTTCATGGCTGCTCACGCTGAACAGGAGCGACAACATAGCAAGTCACAAGTCTGATTCCTCCAGCCTTCACGACTTGATTCCTGATCATAAGGAATAAATATGGAAACATGATACCGATATCTGCTGTTTATTTTGCACGGCATGACCCTGTGCACATCACAGTCACACATTTTGGTTGGTTATACTCATACAAGCATGGAAATGAGGAGTACCTCAACTGCTTCAACTTTGCTGGAAATGGTGTGTTTTGAGAAGTTTTATTAAAATAATGCTAAAATTGAACTATCCTTTTTTGCAGTCGCTGGCCACAACGGCAAGTATTAATGGAGTTGCTTAAAATGAATACTTCACTATTTCCAGCGGCAGTCGCGCAAAAAGTAGAGGATGGTTCAATTTAGTAGCTTAAAATAGCCTTAGAGTCGCTTGACGCTTCGGTGGGTGTCAATTGACCCGCGTAGGAGCGTCACTGGCAAGAGTCGTCTGACTCCCTCAGAAGTGGTAGTGTGATCCTTCGCATAAGAGTCCTCCCACTCTTCGTAAGAGGGTCCGGGGACTCCCCTGAGCGCGCCGACTCTGACCCACCAAGAGAGTCACCGTGACTCTCCAAAGAGAGTCGTATACGTGGCAAGTCAGAACTCTCCGAAAAGAGTCAGGTATACTCTTTTTTTTTCTTAGAGTGCTGCGTCCAGTGCCCATTACTCACCGGGAACACTGGTTTGGCTCTGGGTCCCGTCCACAACTCCCGGTCTATCCATCAAGCTCTTATCAAGGTACCAAGGCCCTTACCGCATACTGCAGCAGACATCCCCCGTAAACTACGTCGTCGAGCCGGTCGCTCCATCGCCCGATCATCGCTACCGAGGCCGCGAAACCGTTCACGTCACGCGGCTAAAGCCCTGCTACGACCCACCTGTGGCGTCTTTTCCCTAAGTCGCCAGGATGGCTCCTTTTTGTGCGAGGAGAGATTGCACCGGTGCACATCGGCGCCAGCTCTGTGCCAGCGAGATGAAAGACGACGACGTTCGTGTGTTGCGCGCTCGGCCTGTTTCGGTGCTGCAGCTGTCTTGTCCTTGTGCACCTCTTGCCAGGCGCCGTGCCGATACTCTTCAGCAGAACACGCCTGTTGCAATATATATATATATATATATATATATATATATATATATATATATTGTCAGCGCGACAAGTGAATGGCTCTTCATTCTCTTTACATATCATCATCACTTGTACATCTTCGTCATCTGTACATATCATCATCGGGCTGATCTAGCTCGAGCCCGGCTGAATAAAGCGGTTCCTCATAAGTGGTGGACGGTGCTTTTCGATCCCTAAGTCCTCTCGCCCGTTCTCGCTGGAGCTCCGCTCAGGTCGTCGCGTAACACCCCCCTGCCATGACCACTCAAGAAAATCCTGGCTCGTCCGACGCCGCCGGCACACTGCAGCCTTCGCCGCCCGCTCAGCCCACCAACAACCGTCTGCGTGATCCACCTGTGTTCTCTGGGCTACGCGGGGAGGATGTAGAAGACTGGATACAAAACTACGACCTTGTCAGCGACTTGAACAGGTGGGACAACCCTCAGAAGTTGCGGAACGTCCCCTTCTACCTGTCTGTTGTCGCTAAAACTTGGTTCTGGAACCACCAACCAGATCTTCCCAACTGGGACACTTTCGCGCAGCAGCTGCGTCAAATTTTCGGTGCCCCAACAGTTCGCGCTGAGGCAGCAAAGAAGAAGCTCGCTGAACGCATACAGCTACCGGGTGAATCATACACCTCGTACATTGAGGACGTCCTTGCGTTGTGCAAGCGTGTAAACCCCACCATGTCGCCGAACGACCAGATACGCCACATTATTAAAGGCATAAACACCGTCGCCTTTAACGCCCTCGCCACGCAACATCCTGCCACCACTCAGGACGTCATCACCATTTGCCAGCGACTTGAGGAGCTCCAGTCTCTTCGGCTGTACTACGATGCCGCCGACATTCGTCTGCCTACGGCCCTCGACTTGCGCTCGCTGATTCGCGACATCGTTCGTGAGGAGCTTCACGGGCGATGCTCTTCCTGCGCTCCGGAAACGACTCTCCCTTCTCGACAAACCGGCTTGCGAGACATCATTAGGCAGGAGATCGCTTCCGCATCGCGGCTGACGTGTTCCAACGGTCCCTGCGTGCGCCAGACGCCAACGTACGCCGAAGTTGCAGCGCTCTCTGCTGCAACCACCGTCCCTGTGCATACACCAGGAGACCATGCATCCGTGGCTTCGTTGTCACCGCCAATGCGTGCACAGCCTTACTACCCCCCCCTCAGCGCCCTTCTCGGCCTATATGTTACTACTGTGGCTATCGCGGTCACATCTCCCGGTTTTGTCGAAGGCGCCAACAGGACGAGCAACGCGGCTACGCTCCCGAGGAACGCCCAGGCATCCGTCCGAACACGACCTACCAACGGATGCCCTACCACTCTTCCTATCACCGTTCGCCCTCTCCTTCCTACCCTACTGGCACGCCTGTGAATTCCCATGAGTCTCGCCGCAGGTCACTTTCTCCACGTCGCCGTTCTGTGTCGCCTCTGCGACCCGCCTCCCATGCCACGAACGCCCACTCGGAAAACTCCCCGATGCAGTTTTAGGAGGGGAAACTGCATCCACCGGACAGCCAACAATTCCTCCAGAGCGACCATCGAACTTGATAGTAGTGTTTGCAGAAGGTGTACGGGTGGAGGCTCTCGTGGACACTGGCGCTGCCGTTTCGATTATTCGTGCTGATTTTTGTTCCCGCCTCCGAAAAGTGACCACGCCTTACTGCGGCCCACCCCTCCGTGCAGCGACCAACGCTATCATTTCTCCACTGGCACAGTGTACGGTTCGTGTCTGCATAGATGGCATTCGTCATCACATCGTCTTTGCGGTATTTCGTGAGTGCACCCACGAACTCATTCTGGGGTGGGATTTCTTATCTTCTGCGTCCGCTTCCATATCGTGTCATCAGCGCCTCATACATCTGAATGCCACCGACTATTTGTCGCCTGAACACGAAGGGCGAATTCGCCTTGTCACCACGTCAGATTATGTTCTTCGGCCATCCATCGAAGAGATTTTAAGCGTTAACTCCAATGACATTGTGGATGGCGACGTACTTATTCTACCTTACGGCCATACCTTATGTAGAGGCATTGTGATTGTTCCTGGCCTTATTCGCTTCTCTGACGGGTCTGCTTTCCTTACCGCCATAAATCAAACGCCGGAATCTTTACTGCTACCCTGTGGCTCAACAGTCACTTCCGCGGTCGACACTCAGCCCGTTGCGATTTTTGCCCTTCCAAGTAACGAACTCCCAGAGTCAACCTCACCGCCACTCAATGCCTCTTCCACACCTTTGTCGGCAACCATCGGCCCTGACCTAACACCTGCCCAGAGTCAGGATTTGCTCGCCCTATTGAACCGACACCATACTTTGTTCGACGTGAATTCGCCCGTCCTCAGCATGACTACCGCCGCTACTCACAGCATTCAGACTGACGGCTCTCGTATTATACACCGGCGCCCATATCGCGTGTCTCTGGCAGAACGAAAGATCATCGAGGAAAACGTCTCAGACATGCTACGACGCAACATCATACGTCCTTCCTCGAGTCGCTGGTCATCGCCAGTTGTTCTAGTCCAAAAGAAAGATGGAACAGTTCGTTTCTGCGTCGATTACCGCGCGCTAAACAAAATAACGCGCAAAGATGTTTATCCTCTGCCACGGATCGACGACGCACTGGATTCGTTACATGGCGCCGAGTATTTTTCTAATCTTGACCTCAGATCAGGTTACTGGCAAATACCAATGACTGAGTCGGACAAAGGGAAGACAGCTTTTTCAACGCCAGATGGGCTGTACGAGTTTAATGTGATGCCTTTTGGACTTTGTAATGCGCCCGCTACTTTCGAACGCATGATAGACAGCGTATTGCGTGGTCTGAAATGGAAAACATGTCTCTGCTATCTCGACGACATAGTAGTGTTTTCATCCACGTTCTCCCAACATCTGCGACGTCTTGACGAAGTCCTCGCATGCCTTGCAAAGGCCGGCCTACAGCTTATTACAAAAAAAATGTACCTTCGCAAGCAAGACAATCAAGGTTTTCGGCCACTTAGTCAGCAAAGAAGGGATTAGGGCCGGACCCTGAGAAGCTTGCCGCCGTCCTCGACTTTCCCCGTCCACAACGTCAAAAAAGACCTGCGCAGCTTTCTTGGGTTAGCTTCTTACTTCCGGCGTTTCATACGCGGCTTCGCAGAACTTGCGTCTCCGCTCCATCAACTCCTCGCCAATAACGCGCCCTTCGTTTGGTCTGAAGACTGCGAAAGTGCATTCATGGCGTTGAAGCAAGCCCTTACATCCGATCCGGTACTGTGCCACTTCGACCCCCGACGCACCGACCATCCTTCACACTGACGCTAGCAGTCATGGTCTAGGTGCGGTACTCTTGCAGCGTGACAACATCTCGCGGGAACGCGTCGTTGCTTACGCTAGTCGTGTTCTTACCGCTGCAGAGACGAACTACACCATAACGGAGCTAGAGTGTCTTGCTGTTGTTTGGGCAGTGCAAAAATTTCGCCCATATCTCCACGGCCGCCACTTTACAGTCGTTACCGACCATAACGCACTGTGCTGGCTTTCGTCGCTGAAAAACTTATCGGGTCGCCTTGGCCGCTGGGTGCTTCGCTTGCAGGAGTACGACTTTGATGTCGCCTATAGGCCTGGGAAGAAGCACCAAGACGCTGATGCTCTGTCACGCTGCCCTCTGCCCAGCGAAGATAACTCACCATCGCCACTCCAAAACGACACCGCCTTTCCAATCGCAGCGCTAAGTTGGCTATCATCCGGCACCCCATCCATCCTCGTTTCACACCAACGTGCCGACCCATACTGCCGCACTATTGTTGAACGCCTGAACGGCTCTTCTCCTCCTCCTAACGCCCGACTCCGTCGACAACTGAGCCAATTTAAGCTTCATGGTGGTGCATTACATCGCTATGTTTACCACGTAGATGGAAACAAGTGGGTACCCGTCGTACCACGTTCTCTGCAACGTGAAGTTCTGCAAGCTTTTCACGATGATCCAACCGCCGGTCATCTAGGCTATCACAAAACTTACGACAAAATACGAAGTCGCTGCTCCTGGCCTGGCCTCTCTTCAGCCGTTGCCAAGTACGTCGCCTCGTGTGTCCACTGCCAACGGCGAAAGCGGCCCACAACTGCTCCTGCTGGCTTAATGCAACCTATTCCTTGTCTCGTCTCGCCTTTTGAAGTCGTCGGAATAGACTTGTATGGCCCTCTTCCTCTAACATCGAATGGGAACCGTTGGATTGTCACGGCCGTAGACCACCTTACCCGCTACGCAGAAACGGCTTCTCTGAAATCTGGGACTGCCACTGAAGTCGCCGATTTCTTTCTGCGCAACATCTTTTTTTACGCCATGGAGCCCCCTCGCGTTCTCCTCAGCGATCGCGGCAAAGTATTTCTCTCTGCTATTGTTGACCAAGTTCTGCAGTCCTGCAACACTATTCACAAGACAACATCTAGTTACCACCCGCAGACCAACGGATTGACAGAACGCTTTCATCGGACCCTCTCGGACATGATCGCAATGTACATCCACCCCGACCACACGAACTGGGATGCAATCCTGCCCTTCGTGACATTCGCTTACAATACGGCTACACAACGCACTACCGGCTTTTTCTCCATTTTACCTCGTCCATGGCCGCTCACCGAGTTTCACTCTGGACGTCTCGTTCCTTTCGGCTCCTGAACCCTCAGCAGCTCCTTTCCCTGAACAGTTTCTATCTCGCCTCGCGCACTGCCGTCACCTGGCCCGCGTCAACACCGGCCTCTCCCAGGACACTCGAAAGTCTCGCTACGACTCATCTCGCCGTGTTGTGACTTTTTCCCCTGGAGACGAAGTTCTTTTATGGACTCCACTGCGCGCCCCCGGCTTATGCGACAAATTCATCAGTCGCTTTATTGGGCCGTACACGGTCGTCGAACAGACATCCCCTGTTAATTACCGTGTTTCTCCTATTAGCACTCCATCTGATCACCGTTGCCGTGGGACAGAGATAGTGCATGTATCTCGTTTAAAGCCTTATGCGCGACGCATGTCGTAATACTCTCAGGCGGCCAGGCGGCCGCTTCCACCGCGCGAGGGAATTAGTGTGAGCGCGACAAGTGAATGGCTCTTCATTCTCTTTACATATCATCATCACTTGTACATCTTCGTCATCTGTACATATCATCATCGGGCTGATCTAGCTCGAGCCCGGCTGAATAAAGCGGTTCCTCATAATATATATATATATATATATATATATATATATATATCATTGGTTACTTACACTGGATTCTGGAAAGACGTCGAGTTATGCGTAAGGTCAGCGTGGGTTCGTTTCAGCCAAAGGCGGACCTCTGTTATGAGGTATGTAATACAAATACCGATATGACAACCAGATTGCGTTCCTTCTGTTTATTGATTATTGTTCTTTTTCACTCGCTCTTCCCAAGGAGTTCTATATCATGTGGAAGCGGAACTCCGAGTCATGAATCTTTGAAGCAGGTAATTTTAGTATGTGACAGTTTGCGAAACTGAGGCGCATACGTCTGCTCAATTTCGATTTAGGTTGTTGCTTTGATCAGCTGAGAGGTCTTGCTGAGGTCTTTGCTTTTTTTAGGTAATTGCTGTCGTGCATGAAAACTCATCAAGGACAATGGGAACAAAAAATTTTCTGAAACCCACGGTGTTCTCAGTGAGCATGACAAATCAATCAATAGTTTACTACTTTCCAATACATATCGTTTTTCTGGTAGCAAGCTTATTTCAGATTCTCAGTTTTGAATAGCAAATTGACAAAATGGCTCAAGCAAATTGTCCAAATTGGCAAAATGATCAAAGCTGTACATTATTCCCGGCCTTATATACGCGGGCAGAAAGCGACACTCTCAAAGCGAGAAGCTGTGTTTGCGCACAGGAATAGTGCTACCGCAACGGTAAAGCACTGCCATGCTATGACGGCCAAAAACGTGATGGCTTATGCAGCTTCCAGCAGCGGAGAACATAATACTACACTTTCAAATAGGTTGGGTCTAGAGGAATTCACCAAGACATAAAACACGAACATTTTCAATCGTGCAAAAGAAAAAAAAAACATATACGACTGTATGTGCTTCAGAAGAATAAAACAAAAGAGGTAGTACCAGCAGAGGAACGAGATTGATAGCAAAAGTAGTTATATGTCCTAAATTTTTAGAGTATTGCATTGAACATAAGAGCACTTTCGTGTTTGCCAATAAACTGAGGAGCTCGCTCAACAATTTTTTCATTACAAATGAGCCGCTTTACCAGAAGCCTCGTTGAAACGTGAGAGAAGGTAGCAGATACCAAACATTTTCAGCCACCTCAACATCTCAGTTGACATCGCTTGCAGCACTCGGACGTCAAATATTTAGCAACGAGACACAATATCGCCAAGCTCAATTACGACGACTGAAATAGTGAACATGTTGAAATCTCATTATCAAACTCAAGTGTACAAATAATGCAAATAGTTTTTTCTCACTCTAGCTGTTACATTTTTCAAGCAAAACGAACTCGCTACGGTTCAATTATGGTTGCCATTTGACAACTGCAATCATTGCACTCATCAGCGTTTTTCCAATAAAAACTTTACAATGCACTTCAAGTATCACACCCATTCGAGCCTGCTACTCTTTCTTCCTTGATTTGTTTTGTTTTCTCCATGCAGGGTCCACAGTTGTGCACCGGATGGCTGGGAGCACTGGTACAAGAAGTTGTCCATTGTAACACGTGTCACGTAGAATGGACCATGATGTTTGGCACCTAATGAGTAGCGGACCATACTGAAACCATCGAGTCTGCTTATGACACGTCACGTAGGAAAGGTAAATGGCAATTTTTTTAGTTGACAGGCGTTATGTAGAATTCATGTAACTCACACTTTCGGTGAGCCATCCTAGAGGACTCTTTTATAAATTGTTTTAGTTTGATGCAAGCAGGTCTAATACGCATTCTGCAAGTACAACAACAAAAAAGTTCACTATATAAATGAAAAACAGGTGGATACGAATGCACGCTAGTTTTCTTTTATTGTTCGTGTACATAACGAAGTACATCAATAGGAATCGCATGTGACAGTACGCAATCATCGTGGCCAGTTTGTGTTGTTTTTGCGCTTTATTCATTTGCTCTTAGTATTACCATGTCTTTCAACTTTCAGTCAATAAATGTTTTCACTTCAGTCACCACCACCTGCGCCCCTAAACTCTTTAAAGACTGCAAGACCTACTTCCGTTAGGCGACAACTACGAATATATAATTTTGTGCGCTGTTAAACCCGAACATGTTTATTCTGAATGACAGATTTGCACGTTGTATGCACGAATATTGCCTATCGTCATTGCACCATCTTAAATGAAAAATGATGGCATCATTAGTCTGAGACCTTCGCCCTTCTCTCTTTCTCTTTAGGTGAAGTTAAACTTGACAATATTTTAAAAAAACCCTTTTATTAAAATGGCTTCCAAATGACAGCGACTGATAGACTTTACTCCTAGCCACAAATAATATGTGTGAGAGAAAAGCATTAAAGCTGAAGTTTTCACGGTCAATCCTGTCACTTAGTTTAGTCGAGGGGCGGGGGTTATATTAATAAGCAGGAAATAAACTATACACAGAGGACATGTACACAATGCATTTTTGCTGATATTAATAGAGCTGACAAGTGTCGACGTTCACGATGTTCGTTTATAACGTTAATTATATGCCATTCTATTTTCTGAGGAGAGCAGAGCGTTCTTTTTACGAAAGTTTAGTGGACGTGTTCAATGACTAAGGACTGTAATATTACGTGCATTTTTGTTCGACTTATTCTGCTTCGGTTCACTCTGATTGTTGAATGTTGACAGCGAGCGATTACACCTTTCAGCAAAACGCGTACCACAATTCTAGCAGTGCTGTTTCTGTGCGCATGAACATTTCGGTTTAACGCTGTATTGGAGAGCCCAGTATATGTAGCGGTAAGCCATTTGAGTCCACGCGGACGAAAACAGATTATTCGGTCACGGGTTCACATACCAGTGAGCATCATTCAAGCGTCGCTTATTGTAGCACTTCTTACGAAGTCACCGGTAAGGTCACAGTCAACGTAATAAAGACTTATAATTCAACCTAACGCTCTACTTTGTCTTGTTCGGTAACGATAACCGCTTTACTGAAAATACAGTAAGAGTGAGGTAAAAACATAGCAGTTGTAGGCATATATAAAAGAAATAGACACATGCAAGGAATATGATAATACTGCCTTTACACTGTCTCTCCTTGGCTGTTCCTTTGAATGTTGAAAGAAGCCGGCCATGGCTGAGTAAAAAGATGCGAAGAGCATAACGTGAACAACCTTCAGCGTACAGAAGGAGGCTCGTGTAGTCATTTTGCAAGGAGCAGCAATTAAGTAAATGAGCCGTGTCGAAACCCACTTTGCCACCTCCACGCATCGACTTTTTCGTAGGCTCTAGGCTGTATATATAGCACGACATAATTCGTCACCGCTCCGTTGATCTCTAATACAACAGCAAGCAGTGAACCTGCCTCCTCCCCCCCCATACCTTCCTCTCAGGCTTGGAATTGAGATCCCACTTTGTGACTTTAGTAGTGAGATATTCGAAGCACCACCGTTGGCTATATAGAGACCATTTATTATTCGCGACTTGAACAGCTCTTTTCCGCTGTCCTTTCACTGTTTGCCTTTTTTGTTCCGTGCTACTGGGTCGTGTTTATTCCAGCGGAAGTGTGAAATGTTCCTCGGAATGTGCACCGTAAACGCGGCGTTGTCAGCGAAGTCATGCGTGGAAATAATGAATGAAATACGTTGTGCTGAAGCTGGAAGTGCACGCATTATATAAATCGAAAGACTAGAACATGTTCGTGTAGGCGATGAACACATGTATTGTGACGAATAGTAAGAAAGAAAAAAAAACTCCGGGTAGCAGTACCAATTGCGGAGTTCTATTGACACTTGAAACGCAACGGCTCAAAGCGCAAATAAAGTACCCATGTTACGTCATCGTCGTCATTATGATCTCAAACCTTTACGCAGACATTTATGTGTTACAATATGCAATATATATGTTGCAGTGGTATATATATATATATATATATATATATATATATATATATATATATATATATATATATTTTTTTTTTTTTTAGTGGTACCCCAAATAGCTGATTAAAATGGCGAGTTGGCCTTGTTGGCACTTAATTCTCCCAAACTGCATAGCAGCGCTCGTCATCGTTGTACGTGTACCGTCCGCGTTCTTTTTTTTTGTGCTGCAGTTTGTCACAATCGAAAACTGTTCCAGTACTAAATCATGTACCACTCATATTAGCTTGTTTATTGACGGACGTTCTGCGCGCACCATTGGTCGGCTCAACGATTTACCATTGATTTTCGTCACACATAGTGGTACATCATTATGCTTCTCAGTGCATGGTGCACCGCTTGTCACCATTAAAATCTGATGAAGCTCTGGCCACGTGGTTTCGTTGCTGGTTTTGTGTCTGTCGCAGCAGTAATTCACAGGATGCGAATGAACTCGGTGAAGGGGAACCTTTGGCACCCGAAAGCGAGCATAACTGACATGTTAACCAAACTATTTACCGTGCCAAACCACGCCAAGCTTGGACAAAAAAATTTGTGTCGCTTCAAATAGCTGTAATATTGCCGGAAGCCTCCATTAAGAGCAACGTTCGCAGAATTTTGAAGTATTTCACTAGTAAAAAAATATTTTTTTTCTTTTCAGTACATCGTGGTGGAGCAACATTCGGCACCTAATTACGCAATTGAACAGCAGGCACGACTCAGGGGCTCTCAATCAAGCTGCGAAGAACGATTGGATGGTGATTGGTGCCACGAGTGCGATCTCCCTGAGCCGAACTTGTAAGAGAAAGAAAAGTATTGGTATTGTTATAACCGGCAATGCAAAGACACGGCCTGCAAGGGACGCTCATCGGCGTACCTGCCAAACGCGCTCCGCGTTCTGGAGGAACGTTCCCTGGTGCGCTACAGGGAACGCGCATCGGCGTTGCGGCTACACGCAGTCTGCGTCCTGGACCGCTATAAAAGGAGCGCGCTCTCTGGCCTGACTCGCTCTCGTCTCGTGTGTGCTTGGCACTCTTGTGTGCAAAGGCGCGTCTCAACGCCTTGTTTGTTAAAAACTCCCTGTAAATATGTAAAATAAAACGCGTGTCCTTTGTAAGCAAGAGGCCTCGCGAGAGTTCTTCGTCGCCGGAGCCTGGGAGTCAACCTCAGCCCCTACTGGTCACATCAGTATGTACTGGTTGGCTCCTCGAAACCGTGAAGCGTAGTGTACGCCTACCCTAGAGAGCTTCAGGGGGTGTCCAATTACGCGAGTGTCGAGTTTAATTAGGAGAGACTTCATTGGTATCCAGAACTTACTGTGTACTCGAGTATATCGTGTCACAAGAAACCCTCTAGCACAAAAAAACAACGGTGATGAGCGATGCCTCATGTATCCCTGCAGCAGTACGGAAACATGGTACGGAGTTGTTTTACGAACAGGGTTTGCAGAACCGATTATTTCAGCCTCACAAGCAGGCAACAAAACTGAGTATGGGCGCAACGTCCTTGGACTTCTGCTGTGAGTTTTATATCACTTCAGTCTCTTCGCCTTCTCACGAATTGATTAGAATATTCAAGTAAATAATTTCTCTAAAGTAAATCGCAGGCCTGTGGCGTCTCAACTGGTGAAAATTTCGCTATTAAAAAAGCAGTAAAAGGGCTCACCATTGACATTGGTATTTCGCCTGGACCTCAACCAAGTTGTTTACTTATTCTTTGCAGACGCACTTTTATATAAGCCGGAAAATTACCACCTTTACTAACCAGCTCTTAAATTTAGTGAACCACAATAGTTAACAGGTCACTTTAGGTGGCGGTATTGCGTCACGTGTGGCAAATATTGCATATTTTTTGTGCACTGATGTCTTGGTCGTAAATATTCTACCACTGCTTTCAAAAGGCACCAGCGGTTTTCATGCAGTCACTCTCCTACGCGCATAGGATGCCGCAAACGAGTATTTCACCAGTATGGAAGAGTAGCCCGTAGTATTTATGTAGCAATACATAGTTTACTTATTTCTATTTCTCGGGTTACTTTTATTTCAATGTATGGCTAAACATAGTGTTGTGACTACGCAAAAAGGAAAAAAAATGGAGCCACCACGCCGAAAATACCACAAACATTAGTTAGAAAAAACATGATCACGAGATGACTTCGCGATAGGCTGATTTGTTGACGAATTAGGATGATCTCCGATCCTGCAGATACTATTTTCTCTCGGAAAAGGAAATACGTCGTACGAGCAATATGAAAAGTTCATTCTATAAGAGCTACTCACTTGCTTCTATACTACTGAATAAAGTCTTCCACCCCCTTCTGAATCACTCGCTGGATCTAAGCGAAATTGGTAGTGATAAGCCTCTCATCTTCTTCAACTCCTTTCTAGAGTTAAGCTCATCTCTCATATTAAAAGGGCCCTGCAACACTTTAGACTATGGTCAGAAAACACTGCCGATCAGTAGTCGAGGCTCCCCGGAACGTGCGAGCCAAACATTACAGCGTAGCACGCGGCCTGGAATTCACAATAAATTCTCAAAGTTAGCTAAAAATTGATTTTTCTTCTCTCCACAAATGACGCTACAAGCTCAAAAATCACTCGCCACAGCCATTGTATCAGCCATTGGCTAATTTGAGCATGGCGCGCTCGGTCGTTACTGAGGCCGCCGCGGGAGGCCGCGGCTCGTCCACGCGTGCGCGCGCGATCGCACTGAAAAGTCGCGAATTCGAAGAAAAAGAAAACAGAAGAAGTGCTCAAGGTCACGAGGCGCGCTTGACGTAAATTCTTTCCCCGTGCCATCCCTCCCTGCTTAGCTTCCAGCGCTTTCAACGGGATCAGAGAAGAGACATTGCAATTGCAGCGTGCGACAAATCTGCAACTCCGCTCGTACTGGACGGAGTCTAAAAAATTTTTGTGGTGGTGAATTCGTGAGGCAATAAGCTCTTTAATGAATCCATTCCATGGCTACTTGAAAAAGTGTTGCAGGGCCTCTTTAAGGTGGCTGATAAGCCTTAGGTGGCTTATCAAACACGACAATTGAGTGGCGTCCTCCTTCGGTGTCCCCCGTCAGCGATGTCAACTCTTATGATGCAAAAGCCATCACGCGATGACGTTACAGATCGTAAAAAATTGTGACATCATCATGACGCCACTGTGGCGTCGAATGGCGTGCCTCGCAGGGTGACAGGCGGGCCGATCAAGGAGGCAGTGCAATACCAGCCGGGATCCCCGCGATACTGGAGGCAGTGGAAAACAACTTTAGGTGCCGAAAGCTTTTGGGGGGTGGAAGTGCACGATCAACACACAGGCTGAGAAAAAAGAAACATGCCTTTCGTCTTCTAGTAGTTTTAGATGCATGCATAACGGACCTTGTCAGTTTTCTCTTTAAATTAGACTCTATCGGTTGCATGTCTCGTTTTTCTCGCACTTATTTATTCAACTTCGACCGATTAGAGAAACGCTCTCAGAGAAAGAAGTGCTCAAAAAGATGCTATTCACATTAAAACATGGCTTTGTCATGACTGGAAAGGGGAAGAGGGCCTGTGTTCATAGCAAGTGCACGTTTTATTAGTTAGAAGGCTGTGGATCGTATACAATAGCACGAATGAGAAGCCTCACGCACGAGCGAATTTATATAGGCAGAGCAATTGTGATCCAGTACCTAAAGAGGAAACGTGACGTAGCGCATCGATAAAATATTTGCGGCTGAGGCAAGAAGACAAAGTGCAACAGAGCGTTCGAAACACCGTTACGTCCATAGAGTGTGGGCAACAGGTTCTATGACACAATATGACATTTGTTCTCTGTCTCGTCTAGATTCTACGCGTCAGTATTCAGCCCTATACGGCACCTAATCACAGCGCTTCGGACACGGAAGAATAACGAAAAGGAGTGAGAGACGTCGGCATGAGAGTACACAGAACAATATTTCGCTAGGATTGGGTATCCTCTTCGCCCACTGCGCAGGCTCTACCGTAGCGGATACCGCTTTAGTGGATGTGGGAGCCAGGAGAACGGCAAGGACTACGGCAAACGTAATCGCGGCAGGTTATTAGGTGACGACGGTCGTCATTACCCAACTATTACTGGTCGGCTCGCACCATTCTTGCTTCCTCTCTCACTCCTCTCATCGCGCCTTTTTTCGCTGCCTTACGGAGTCGCAACAGGATTTCACCTCTTGTTTTATGTTTTCTCTTAGACGCAAGTGTTTAATCGCTAGACGCTAATGCCCCTGGTACGGTCTGCCTCCTACATTCTCGTTAATTTTTTCTTTACCGACAGGTTCATACATGCAATATTTCGTTCATGCGGTTTTTCTTCCCTTCTTTGAAGTCCAGTGGACATCTCTTGTGGGAACCAGATCCTTGCAATACGCATCTGAGAGAGGGCAAGTATTGAAGACTACTCCTAAAAGACGTTTCCCTTTTGACACATCTTGTTCTTTTTCATTTCTGTATCACCAGTCACGTTGTTGGACTTCTATTCCTAGGTTGATGTTCATTATTTATTTTCTGAAAGCAAGCAGGGAACCCGCTTGTCACCTTATATACAAGCTCTCATAATAGGCCTTGATGAGTTTTTACAACCCCGTTTTCGGGACCCAGTTTTGTACCCACTCCGTGGGCCCTTGTTCGATTCGCATCGCTTATTTAGAGTTCTTACAGCTCATTTCATAAAAGACATCAAATGTAGCGTTATTCCTTCCTGCCTATACCTGTTGTGCCTCATTTCCCCTGATTATAAAGCGGTAAGTTTTGCTCTTGGTGTAGGTACCGGAGACATAAATGCTTTTAAGGAGACGAATGATGTTCAAGCTTTTCGTAGTCAGAGTGCTAGTGGACATCTCCGTTTAGCGCACTGGGAAGCCATTTATGGCACAGTTCTTCACGACGACCTTGCCCTTAATAACAAGCGGAGCCCGTAAAAGAGAGAGAAAAAAAAACGCAAGCACGAGCAGGCGGTTACAACAAAAACATTCGAAACATACCATTTACACCAGTCTGTAAAAGATCACTGGAGTGTGTTTCAATGGGAGCCCTTCAGTGCGCGTCATTCATGAGAAAACGCCAGTTCAAACAAACTTTGTACGTGCGTGTATTGTGCGAAGAGAAAAGCGTCTACTCCACCATCCTCGTCCCTTTGTGTTCTGTTCTGTTGGAGGCGTTCCGCACATCTCGTATATGCGCAAAAAGCCATTCGCACGGAGATATAATCGACGTTTCTACAGGGTGTGTTTTTTGTTTGTTATATTGCTCTTTAATGTGACTGAGCATACGAATGGTTTCATTTTGGCTGGCCGAACTTCTCAGAAAGAGAAAACAGTTTGAAAGAGCTTTTCGTGCAGGCTAAATATGACTGCAGCAACCATTTCCGCCAAGTCGTTCGAAAGCTGTTTTTTATTTTGTGTTCTGGCCTGCTTGCCGCTGAAATGACTTGAAAAAGGCTACTCTTAAAGTTGTCGTTAGTTGATACCTTCGAACGCAACACTAAGTCATCTTCCCCGTATGATACAAGAGCGTTCCAAACGATCATGATGTAGTGAGCTGGTTAGGGCCTCTACATCCAGCATTGTGCATTGACGTGTTTTCCGATTCAACATAACTGTATTAGTATCTGAGTTTCCCTACTCAGTATGCGATAAATACCGCGACAAATGCGGGTCATAGAGAACGAGAATATGACTCTAGTCCCAGCATTAGACTCATCCGTCGCTGTAATCTACCGTCGGTATAGTTAAACATCGGCATGGTATGTGCGTTATGGAGGGTGCTACAGGGCTATACAAAAACTTCACCTGGAAGTACCCACAGCATTGATTGGTAGTTAATGTGAAATATAGCATGTTACCTTGCCTGTGTTTGAATAAACTTCTCGCCCAGTCATGTTTGGTCGACCTGAAGACGCATATGCGCACGTGATACGGGGTATATGCATGGAGGCACACACATAAATGGCATATTTTACAGCGAAAGCTGTTATGAGATCACAGCAAGGGTCGTTTTCGCGCCGTAGTTGTCCGCTGCCACCGCCGCCGGGGTCCGTAACCACTATCGCGTGAAATAAGAAAAAAACTAAATACCTAGGACAGAATGGGAATCGAACCCGGGCCCTCTGCGCGGCAGCCCGGCACTCTACCACAGAAATACGCCGGTGCTTGAAACTGCGTCGCAAACTGACCCTATGCAGGCTTCATGTCGGCTAAAGAATCACGTTAACATATGTAACAAAGCGTTTTAGAAGAGTAAAGTAACAACGAGGCGTCACACAATGCAAATTGCGTAACGAGTGGGTCGTTCAGTGCTTCAACCCGTTACAAAAGCCTCAGGCACACTTCAACGTCGTGAACCACAGCATCCACAAAGTGCACGTAATGTGTTACAAGTGTGTAGCGGGTACCGCTCTTTTCTGAAGAATGACGAATAATGGCATAGTGGTCGCTTCCTCAATACACAAACATTATGATAATTTATGGCGTAGTGGGTACGATGCAAGTGTGATTGTAGTAGTTGCCCCAAGACCAACTTCATAGTCATAAACTGCGGCCAGCAGAATATACAGCAGTATGCGGCACTACGGACGCTAATACTATGACTCTTGCATCAACAACAGCAGACAATGAGCAGAGGCAGACGACACCGACGGAAAATTGTGCGATAAGTATTGTTAAGAGTAGAACCATACGCGGTAGAATCCACGTGGTTGTAATTGTGTTAGCTGAACCAATAACTCGTTTTTTTTTCACAAAGAATATTGCTTATGAATTGTCCAGTAAACAGCATGCACGAAGTAGCACAACGTTGGGTCACAGCAGAGCTTCTGTGTACCTTTCATCTTCTATTGAGGCGAATTATCCCTGATTTACGTAGGAGCAAGTGACTGGTAGGGTGTGGCATCAAAACTTTAGAATACCATTGAGCTTCGTCTTCATCAGCAGAACGTGATAGTGTAATCCGGCCCTTCT
>JALIZH010031688.1:0-41082 GCA_030522465.1 Rhipicephalus appendiculatus
GTACATATTCATGTTTTATTTGCGCCTTTCGTTTACCATGTAATGTACATATGTATACCTATCTTTCTGTAACAATTTTTGTGTGTTTGTGCATGTTCCATTCTGTTGAAATGTTCTGTTCCAATGCTACTGATGTTCACCGTCTGTGAAAATAAATTTCTCTAAACAGAAACTCGCTAGCAGACGCTGCCTGCGTCGGCGTCGCGAGGCGAGAGAGGGGGGAGCGTAGGAGAGAGAGAGGAGGGGACGCGCATGCGCAGTGGGAGTGTGGACGCCGCGGGCAGGGATGCCTAGAGGAGAGAGGGGAGAGCGTAGGAGGGGAGGCGCATGCGCAGTGAGGGTGTGGTTGCCACGGGGAGGGATGCCTAGAGGAGAGAGAGGGGGAAAGAAGGGTTTTTTTTAAAGGGTTTGCACATGCGCAGTAAGGGAGGCCACGCCGCACACCGGATTAAGCTCCGCCATAAGATGCTTCACATCTAAAAAACCGGCTGAAATAAGCAAGCGCTTCCCTTTTGATCTTTGTAGGTACGACGGACTCCCTAAAGAAGGCAGCTTCCATGAGCAGAACGTGCGCGCGTGTGCTGAAGTCAGCGCGTCGGCACACTTTCGAGCCAATCGTTGGCTGCACTGCCTTTTCGCATGGCTGCCTTTATGTCTTGCTGGTTTAAATTTCATTGTCATCACCACAAGCGACATCAGGCATCACAAAGCTCGTGTGCAGTCCCCACTTTTTATTGCGCGGATCTATAAGCTGATGATGATGATGATGTCTGCTGCCTCTTCCCTTTGAAGAGGGAGATCAACGGGCTAAGCCGGACCGGGCAAAAGGAAAAAAAGAGAAAGTTTCAGTTTAGAAGGAATTTAAAAAGGTGGAAGGAGAAAGGGAACGAAAAAAGAAGATTGGTCAATTCCAATGCACCCTCGGCGCATCCTAGCCGCCGCTACCGCCGCGGCGCGTGCGTTTGCTCGACCTGTTTTCTCCACCAGTGTTCGAGCCGTCGCTTCGTAGCCTCTACAGCTTCCCAGCTTGGCGGTTCGGCGGGCCCGCGAAAACCGAGAGCCCTTGACAATGCGCTGTTGCCGTCCGTCGCGCCCGTCGCGTTTTGCCCCGATGTGCCAGAGTCCTGAGCATCAGGTATCGCAGGTCGCAGGCCAGTACACTCTAGCACGATGTGCCGGATTGTCTCTTGTGCGTTGTGGCAAAAGCGGCACATTGTGTCAAGCTCGGCAGTGTTACCTGGCGCGCAGCGAGCGTGTCCTAAGTACACCACTTCGTGCCTCGCACAGTAGCCCACTGCCCCTGGAGTTGTCATAGAAGGCTTCCTTGGCAATATCTGTCTTTCCCTCCTGATACAAGGCGAGCGCCCTCTTCGCTCATCCCGACTCCCTCCATCTCTCGGTCTCTACCGCTCTAACCGACTCCCGCACCTTTTTCCTTGCGTCGCGCTGGAGGGGAGCCGTCAGCCGGATAGCCTCCACTCTGTATCGCTCCGACAGCGAGCTGGTTCGGGCGACCCATTTCGTCCGTACCGACCGGAGGTGTACGTACTTGTACACCTCCCGGGTCCAACGGCCATCCGGCAGGCCGCCGAGGCGCCTCTCGTACGAGAGTTTGGCGACCGCCTCCCTCGCCTCGAAAGACGACCACCCAAGGTCGCCCTGCACTGCCTCATTGGGAGTGAAGCCGTGCACCCCCAAGGCTGTGCGACCCGCTTCCCTCTGGCGAACCTCGAGCGCCTGCCTAGTCGCGGATGAGAGGCAGTCGCGGATGAGAGGATGAGAAGCTGTTCAGTGCGCGCGCCGTGTTGCCAGCGGGTTGTTTAGTAAAATATACGGTGAACTGTTCTTCGTCAAACGTGTGGACTGTATTAAAGCTGACGGTGAAAACACAAATTATTGGCAGAGCATCCGCGAGGTTGTTAACACTTTTAAATGTTTTAATAATGTGCTTCACACAGAAGTTACCGCCGTGGCGCCTATAAGTTTACTTCCTGCGGTAAGGTAGCCAGAACGACCTGAAGTCGTCTGTCGACTCCTTGAGTGCGTCCTTCGTTTCGGGGTTCCTTCTGTCAACAAGGAAACTTTCTCATATCACTAGCAAGAGCGAGTGGACATAAGCGCAATGTTCTATGTAGACAGACAGTGATTTCGACGCCTGGCTTTGTGACAGCGTCTGTTTTCTCAAGGCGGTGTCGCGTCTAGCTGTCTCACCGTGTGCTCAATCAGAGAGGAAGATCGTGAAGTCCCAGTATACGATTCCTCATTTGATTCCTCGCTGCTTACTTGGAAACAACACATCGGCGTTCCATCCATTACAGCGCGGAAAAGTACTGAATCATGGTAAGTTGGGCCAGGTTGGTACTAGTTCGTGGTGTAACAGCGCAAAAAAAGGACGGGAACACAAAAGAGGGGAAAAAAGGCGCTGCCTGTTTCGTGCTTTCTTCTCCTCTTTTGTGTTCTCGTCCGTTTTTTGCGCTGTTACACAATAAACGGAAAAGCCCGTTATCCGCAGCCACCTCACACGCGGATACAGAACTGTTTTGGGGCGCCCAAGTGTGTTGAAAACATCTTTATTTGAAAGCAGCTGGTCTATTGACGCTTGGTCCATCAGTTGCATAACTTTTGTGCTATGTCGTGTGCAATTTTTTTTTCAATTCGTGTGCACTACATGTGAGCTTCGAACAACCAGCGCATGCCATGTGCACTTCTTTTGTGCTTCGTCTTTCTGTAAGCGCTGCACTGTGTTAAGTATGAATTTGCGTTATGTCACCGTAAGGGTCGAAGTACATGTACTGAGCCGTAGGCTCTGTACAGTATAAACGGAAAAATATTAGCACACGCAACAGTTGGCCGGAACAGTCGCTTGTGCTAATCTTTTTTCGTTCATACTGTACGTGCTGCGACAGTGGGATTCATTGGCGTGTTAAGCGTTCTGCCGGCACACCCTCACAATGAAAAATAAGCCGCGCTCTAAGGACGTACCATACCACACGTATACTGGTGTTAAAAAACAAAAACAAAAAAAACACTGCCAAGTAGAATACGCTTCAACTGCAGGAGTGGATCAAACTGTACATCGTTAGGACGGTAACACACAGCACTGGAGACGGGACATTAGGAGGTGGACCATACCGGAAGCACGTCGTGAGACTGGTCCGGGGGTACTTTATAACGATTTTCTCTGCACAGCACAAATGACACAAAAATGTGGCGAAACCTGGCGTTGTCTGCAAAGTGTATTTTATTACAAGCAGCAACCATATGTTACCATGATCACAAAATTAAAGAGCTGATACACGATGGAAAACTAAAGGAAATTTCACAGCATGCAGCGTCACCTTTCATCCCTTGACTGCTTGCTTTCACACTACGCCATGCTTTTTGTGGTTACCTTATTGCACACGATTCAGATAGACAAGTTCCGTTAGTATAGAAGATACCGTCGTCATTCCTTATTTCAAGCTCGCACGCTTTCTGACAAACCAATATGCGGCGACCCTTTCCCCATCTCGTTCGTAGGCAAACTTGCCCTCGCATAGTTTGAAAGGCAGAAGTGCTTTCAACATAGGCTCAGAATGGCAGCTTTTATATTCTTTAGGACACATAACGCGTTTCAATAGGCGTAGGCCTACTTCCGGCAGCAGTATAGAACAGTTTTTGCCATTCAGTTCAGAGTTCCGGGATACGCGTCGTGACAGCCCGGGATATTGACGACAGCTTATATTTCACGCTCGCTCGCTTCCCTGAGAGGCAGCGCGAATAGGAGTGCAACTCGTGGCGCTTTATGTGGTCAGCAAACACAATATGCCCGCACATTGCAGACGTTATTGGTCGGCTGCAATCCCACTGTCCCATCTCCAAGGAGTGCGTGAAGACGAGGGACGTGAAGTTGCTAGGTCGAGCATGATTTCGTCCGGCGGCCGACTGAACAATCGAAGGGTGAGCCATTTCCTCAGGGAGAATCGGACCGGAAGATATGGAAAGGGAAGTTAGAAGCGATATATATATATATATATACGTACTCGGAGTCCTATGACATAAACACTAGCGTCAGAAGGCACCAGACCATCCTCGTTGAAAATGACAGGTTGCAATGTATTCTGCGTGATCCATGAGTTGCGTACAGAGAGCGAAGGCATGCAAGGTCAACACTGCCAAGGGCAGTGACCCCTGCAACAAGCTTAGACGCAAACCATGTCCAATGAGAAGTAGAGCTTCCACCGTCAGCAGCACCGCGTCTTCATTTTCTTACCAGATAATAGTGAGTTTTAACAAAGCGGAAAACAGAAAACCCAAGCATTTAGCGTTAGCATTAGCGCTCCAAACTGCGCATGTGCGGAACGTCAATGTAGCCGAAGCTCTTACGTACGTACGCTATGTCCACCAGTGTTGCGGAGTTGCCACTCCGGAAATGGAATGACTCCGGATTCATTCCACATTTTTTCGATCCCGGACAGGAATGGGAATGGAAAAGGGGACAACGCTCGGAGGAATGGAATGGGAATGGAATTACGCCTTTTTCCTAAAATAGAGCACCTTTTCGTCTACGCGCTGTTTTTCAAACTGAAACATTAGTAAGTCAAAGCCTCGAATTTAACAATAACGCAGTATTTTTAAAATGGCTTGGCTGATTACAAGCACGGCGCATTTATAAGCAACGCGCCTACTGCAATTCTGCCCTTACAAGACTGTGTTGCTCCGAACTTTGTCTCTATTCTTCGCGTACCCGCGGTTCTACGCCATTGGTATCCGTCGTGTGGGACTACGGCGGCGGCATAACCCCCCCCCCCCCTACCCCCCACTTACGCTTCATGATTTCTTTATTCCCTTGGCGGCGGCCCAGCCGCCTGCTGTCTCACCACCCCTCACTTTTTTAGGGGCGAAGCTCCTTAAGCCGTGGGTCGTGCGTCCTCGATGTATGTAGTTGTAGGTAGCCACCTCTCGTTTAATTCTTGGAATGTCCGCTAGGTGGCGGTACTTGTATATGATGAATATATATATTTCGGGGCGAAGCTCCTTATGGCACACCTCGGCGGTCCTCGGTTGTCCATGCATTCTGAGTAGCCAGTAGGCACTGGATTTCGACCTCCAAAGTAGTGCCTGTGTGAGATGTCTCCTGTGCGTGATTAAACAATAAAAAATTCACAACGTACATGTAAAATTAAAGTGAGCTGCGAGTTGCCATGACTCTCATCGACCCTTTAGTATAAATGCGCCCGATCTCTTGTCGTTGATGATGTACTGCGCAGAATTCGCGGAAGATTACGCGGGTTTATCGACGCACCTCTGAAGCTTCGCCCACTCATCATTCACTCCGTGGATATGCTGTGTTTTTTTTTTCTTTCTGTCGCCGTCGGCGACTCGGACGCATATTCGAAGAAGAGCTTGTTTAAGTTGTATACCTTACATTGCATACCAGCGCACAGGCGAACAGAGAAAGTTATCGTCACCCCATCTATGCTAGCGAGGCGCGCTCGACAAGCGTGAGTTCTGACGAGCAGTGCGGCCCAGTGTTCCGTATTCGATGCAAAGGCACAAGGTGCCCGAGCGATGCATTGTTCCAACTAATACCAGCAGACCTAGAGGGCTTTGTTCCCCATTAACCAAACCTTAGTTTTCTCCATATTCACGATCACTCCAGACGCGTAGCAAAACTGCTTAGTCTTCTTGAACACTACTTTTGTGAGCATAAAATATATACGCTGTGTCGTCATTTTAGCATTAACACATTTAAGCTTAAACAATGTCAAAACACCGCCATTCGTTCAAAAATACTGACCATTCAAATACTATAGGTAGCGGGAGAACTGCCCCTATGGGAATTAATAGGGTGGTTGTACTGCACGAGATGTCACCAAGCTCCCTCGAGCTTGGTAACGTGTTTTCGCGTACTTTTGCAGTTCTTAATGCATCTGATGGCACAGCTTTATGGGGCGTTCAGTGTTTACTCGATAAAACTATCAAGATGCCTTTCCTACGTTGAGGAATTACAGGAATGCATTTGAACTGCCCGATCATTGCCGGAGTGGGAATGGGCTAAGTTTTTTTCATTCCGAGGAATTGAAAGGAATAGAATTGCGGCAAGTTCTAATTTCCGGGAATGGAATTGGAATGGAATGGAGGCGCCCATTCCGCAACACTGATGTCCACAATATGAAGTTCAACTTTAATGCACGCAAGGGAATCCGTACGTAGGCCAAAATGACGGCGCTTGTTGAAGCGAGAGCCGTCCACTTCGAATCTTTAGAGTCGTTGGCTTGCATTATTAAACTCATTCATTCGCACATGAGGCTATTTTTTGTATTTTTATTTAGATTTGAGTAATGACGCTTCGCCAGCAGTATAGTGCCGAAAAACAGCTCCGTTTTCGAGATACGCGCTGTCGACTAGCCGCGAGGAGGCTTAACACATTTTTTTGACAGTGTTCGCTCATGTTTGCTCCAGCCGCGCAGAGATGGTGATGCTGTCTTCATTCGCCATTCGCAACCAAACGTGGCACTAATGGATCAGCTCGACTTCGTGGCGGACTTGAGGTTTCTAGAGAGCATTTAATGTTTTGGTAACTAGATGGCGCCGTAGATGCTTGCGTTAGCGTTAGCGGAAATTCCTGTCGCTGTACTGGAAGCACACCAGTTGTCATACAGCGCGTTCCATTTCAGCGCTAGCGTTCAGACGCACGCTAACGCTAACGTATTTCGTGCGATTAATAGTAATTTCGTCTGCTTTGTCGCGACGTTCTAAATCCATGACAGCTAACGTAAGCGTTTTCCGCTATACTAAAACTCCCTAATAAGAAAATTCGACTGCGACAGCGCAAGCACCATATTCTTTCTTGAGTGTACCTGATGCTATGCCCAGAACTTCGGTCAAACTCAGGATAAGTAACAATCCACGACCACGTAGCACAAGGAAGCGCCCGACCAAACCTTCCTCTCTCCTAACATGTGAATATTCTTGGCCGCATTTACACAGTAACTCAAACTGAACCGTGCAAAATCGTACTGACTCTTTCGTGTGTGATATTCATGCTATTTCCCTAAGGGCTACTTTCACGAACTAAGTTTGCGTCCCCAATACATTATTTTATAGATTGGCTCAAGCATCACAAATTATGTCACCCCGCTTCATGACTTTCCTGTATATGAATTACTCATTGATTCATTATTTGGATTTGAGCCTTTTAACTCATAACGATGTATAGCTGTGTAAGAATTGTAGCGAATTTCCAAGACTGAGTCGCAGCACAGCTTTTGTAGTAGCGTAAATTGTTTTGTTTATGATGCCTCTGTTTTATTTTTAAAAGTGAGCTACACCTTTGTAGTAAATACGTAGATGACATACAGAATATCCTGGCACTTCTTTCAAGAGCCTTGACGTTCAGCCACAAAAGCTCCTCAGCGATAACTGATTGGACATTTTTTTCAGTCGCAATAGCGTATTTCCGAACTCGCGCCTTTTCCGTCAAAGTACTGCAAACATCGGATAGATTGAGAATACGGACGTGCCACCCTCATTTTGCCTACCTTGTCGCCGCACGCAATGAACGATAGTTCCGGAAAATTCGCATGCTGTCGAGAATTTATCATATGCCACGCTTCGTGCAGTACGCCGTAAAGTAGAAGCGGCATTCTGCTGCAGTGTCTGCATTGATTTTGCGTTTTTCGCAGGAAGTTATTTCCATAATCAAATATATTCTCGAGGTACAAAAAAGCCATGTCGCGGTTTCGCGGTGATATTGGCATGCGGGGACACCGGCGTGCAAATAAATCCTGCCTTATTGTGTTGTTTTCAAGAATACCCGAAAAATGCGGACGCCAGGATTTGTGGGATACCTGACGTGCAACGCATTCATTGAAGCTTATGTGCAACCATAGCAGAACGAAGGAACGCAGCAATGGAAGAAAACAGAAACCCTTGAGCGAATAGTTTACGTAGATTTTTCCCGTTAGTAACGCAAAAACATATATTATTGAACATTCACGATGCATCAATACGCATACCTTTCAATCGCACCGACATATAAATGTCTGAAGGAAAACCAGGAACTAGATGCGCATCCGTGGTTACGTATCAATATGAGGGCCGAGATAACTTTTTTTACTTTTTCTTAGCAAGTGAACTCCACTCAAACTGCCTTCTTTTCTTAGGCATCTTAGACTAGAAAAAAGGCAAAAATTATATCAAACGCTGTTTGTCGGTGTGATAGCAAGGAGTCTCAAGGTTTATTCAAAAATGGGTTTTTTCCAAGTAGTGAAGAAGGATACTAGAAATGGCCGAAATTCCTAGCGAAGGACGGACTACGGATTTTATGGTTAGTAAATTTTATTTTAGGAATGGAGAGGAGATGTGGTAAAGAAAGACGACGGACGGATACATGGTCTAAAAAGCTGATTTGTGCCGATAATCGTGCACTGAAAGTAGGAATGGAAACAGAACACTTTAAAGGTTTTGTTATAGTCTGTCAGGAGCTTCTGGTGTCTTTGGGCAATACTGAAAGTTTAACACCGCAACATCTTTAAGGAGGACATAACCGGAAAACATATTGAATGACAAATGGTGGCTTACAACTACGGATACCTGTTGAAAACGAATTTATATAAACCACTGGATGGCTTACTAATACTCGGTATGACTTCATGACTCATTTGAGCACCTTCACAAAGTTCCCATTGGCGATATCGCGGTATGTGCTGAAGGCTATAGCTTATTCGTGAACAATAATATGGTGCCAAATGAGGGGCAGCGAGTGGTTAGGCACGTGACTTTACCACTTAGCACACTGCTCTCGTGCTCAAGAAAATTGTGAGTTAACCAATGCCTGCTTTGGGTTTCCGAGAACATGCCGGGAAGATTGATAAGAAATTTTCTCCTTTTATTACGCCTGTGCATTGCTTCTGCGTGCAGTAGGGTCGTACATAACCTCGGTTATTTGCGGCCAATAGTTGAAAGCACACTTCAACACACCAAACTATCATTACAGAAATACCTGCCCTGGTCTGCATAGTAAGCCTGCTTGTGTTTCTCAACGCAGAGAACTGAGCATCAATGACTCGAGAGAACAGCACCTCCTCCGAAAGATGGGTAATGATAGCGAACAGAATAAAAAAAACGAACAGTAGCGTTGCGATCGCAAAATGAAAATTTCCCGAACTGCTCCATGAGTCATGAAGGGCACGTCGCGATCGCTTCTCGATGAGAACGCCGAGTTCCACGGCCCCGGCGGCATTAACGCCTGGCCGATTCGTTCTGGTGAGTCAGGAACAAGGGCTGCGCAGTAAACAGGTACTTCCGCTTCCTCGTCCCGACCAGCCTCTTTTGTTCCGCTCAGCAAGTTCGGGAATGCAATTTGTCATCCACGGACCCACTGAGGCTATCCGAGCAGGTCCCTGCACGACTTGCGCGGCAATTACCCCTTTGTTTCTTCGATAGTGTTGCCGTGGCTCGAAATATAGTTGGTGCGAGCGAAACATTCGCGGTGGGAACTCGCGCGTTGTACGTTGAAACAAACATGGTATAGCGGCCTGATTCATTTGGAGTAAGGGAAAGACTGAATCGCCGCCATTGTTAATTTGCCGAGTACAGGAGGACGATTACATGATTAAGAAAGCTCAACGCAAACATTGAAAAGAATTTGTAGGGGTTCCACTTAAGGCGTCACAAAATGCGGTTGGAGCATCTTTAAGAAGCGCGAGAAAACGCGCGGACCCAGCAGAGAGTACACATGACAGGCGGTTGGAGTTTTCATTGCACAAGCCCATAATTGCCGGAGGTTTCCTTTGTTATGACTATTTGAACGCTTTTTAAGTGAAATCTCATACAGATCAATATATGCCATGAACAGGATATTTCGAAAAGAATACTCAGGCAAATTCATCTTAAGGCGAAAGCCTTAGATGTCTCATCATACACGAAAATTCACAGCCGACGCCGGCGGCGTCAACGTGAGCGATGCGAAAAATCACCACGTGATGACGTCACCATACGACGGTAGCGTGACGTCACAGATTTACAACATTTGTGACGTCACTATGACTTCGTCATGACGTCACATAAGTTGGCGTCGCGTGATGACGTCCTCACATGACAGTGTCGCGTGGTCAAAAGTGGGCTGATCACGGACGCCTCGCAAAACCAGGAGAGGTGCAGAAATCTTGCAACGCCTCCGATCTTGGAGGCACTCCAGAGCTACGTTAGGTGGAGAAAGCTTTTGGATGGGGGGTGGGATAGCATCAGTACATCGACTGAGAAGAAAAAAAATGGACACTTTGTAAATTCCAAAGTGTCTCCGGCGAAAGCCTGTGGGTATTCCACTGACTATGTCATGTCTTTTTTGTTGTTGTTCTTGTTTCTTTCTTTTTTTTTAAAAACTTTGTCAGCCATGACGTGATTGATGAGAGAGTATAAGGGGAAAATGTCACAGCTGTGGCGACGCAACTGTTGCTATGCGCCGCTGTGCCATCACGTGATTGCTGAGAGAGTGTGACGGGAAGAGGCCACAGTTTGCACCGTTCCAGGACACGGACGGACGGTCACCACGAGTATGAGACATTAAAGGCTTTCGGCTTAAACGAAGAAGGATATCGGCGTCTAGTCGTCTTTGGCGAATGAATAAGGTACCCGGGAGTTTTTCAGCATAATCAAATAGCGATGAAAATGAAATGTGTGCTGCTATATCCATGATGTGTCCTTCAGTGGAAGACAAAGTCTTACGAAGGATTATGGCACAAATGTGCTTATATTCTGTAAACTAAGTCATCTTCCTTACATTGACTTCGTACATCGGGCAGACTCGTACTGTTGCATTTGATTTGCCACTTCTTTTTTTACCTATTCAAGAACGCTCCATCAGTTGGCCAATCGTAGGTTGGCCAACTGATGCGTTCTTCAATCTGCGACTGAGTCGTTCTATAAGAAACCACTCAGCCGTGGTTCTTCTTGTTTCCTGTCGTTAATTTCATCCCGACGCATTAAATAAAAACTAGGGCAAGGAGGGCATACATCCATGAACTAAATGCGTAAGCTTCACAAAATGGAACACGTGATAATATCAAAGTAGTGATACGGTGAAACCCGACCATACCGAACTACAATAAATATATTTATCATTTATATGGAACTAATTTCAAACACGACAGTGCTTTAACTTCACTGCACAGGAAAACTTAGGGTTACAGCGAACATTAACAGCCGGCACACTTTATTATATCGAACATCGGATAGTGCGACACGTCCGAAGAAGTTGGGTTCTCCTGGCATGAGATTTTTTTTCTCGCCTACATCTATTATCCCGCATGCGTTTCAGAGAGTGATCGGTGTTGTTCGGAGGATGCCGCGCCGGGCGAGTAGAAGGAATACTTACGGGCAACGCTTGCTGCAGTTTTCAGGACCAAAAGTTTGGAATAAACTACCAGCAGAAATAAAACAAACAAATGATTTTTCATCAGTGCTTAAAAAATACTTAGTCTGAACAATATTCTTTTAGTGTGAATAATCATGATGTCATTTTTTGCTTGTCAGTAGTTTGCTGAAACCTGCTAAAAAAACATTCTTCTTTTTTTTTTTTTGCCTCGAGGTTAAACATGTATATTTTAACATTTGATATTGTTGCATGTAATTACCTTGTTTACTGGTCTTTTCATGTTTATCCAGAACTGTGCACTTACCGATACTTTTGCTTTCCTTTTGTACGCTCGTGAAATTTAAATGTGTAAGGATTATATCCGTACACATTTTTGTACCTTCCTCTTGTACGTGGAACTCTTATTTTTTTATTTATTTTTTATTGGAACCGCAACCAGTTTTGGTATTTGTGTAATTTACGCCTGCAAATAAAGAATTGAATTGAATTGAAAAAACTACCGCACTCCACCACCTACTCTGCCCAATGATGCCTCGTCGTTCCGCCCGTCGGCCCCTGGTGCGCGAAGTCGCCGTTCGCATCGTTCGCTTTATTTGCTGACGCAATGCTTGCCGTAAAATGGAAGAACCTGGCTGCTCTCCGCAAAGCTAGCAATAATCACTGCAGTCGATCGTAGGGAAAAGAAATCTGATGTTACAGCTGCGTGCAGCAACCGAAGAACCACGGTGAGCACGGTATTGACAAATATGGTCAACATTAGTGCCACAGTGAACGTGGACTTAGAGCACCCGACAAGTACGCCGAGCTGCGTATGAAGATGCTGAGGCGCTACTTACATCAATACCATAATTTATCCTGTATACTGTGGAAAAATATAGAAAAATAACATATATCCGCCTGCTGCCGTGAAGGCGCCTTCACTGCATTATCTTGAAATCAATTGAAGCAAAACAGTCATTTGGGGTAGTTGGTGCCGATTCATTTTAAAAGCAAAAAAGTGGGGCGCACTACGGAACAGGGACAAGAATTTGTGTACAACGGGGGATAGTCTTTCGGGTGTTTAGGCGAGAGAAACTGTACCACGTGGTAATGTTGTAAGCTATATCTGTGTTTCCTTTTCAATTTGCGCCTGTGTTGTCGTCTTCTGCTCTTGTCCCTGTTCCGTAGTGCGCCCCACTTTTTCGCTTTTAAAATGAATCTTGAAATCAGCTTTCCATCTTGCTCATTTCAAGTGCGAAAGTTCGGTATATAAGTGCGTGGGCTTGAAGGCCAATCAAGAAAGTTGTTTACTAGTTTTGACGTGGCAGTTTGACAGAAATACGAATTTGGCATGTTGTCCCTCGAATTCCATAAAGAATTTTGCTCTGCAGAATGTTCGCAACGCACTATGAACAGTATTGAATTAGAGGAAAAAGTTTTGAAATTCGTTGAACGTTACCCACGTCACAAGCAGCTGTTGCGATCAGTTTTCACAGACTGCGAGCTGAAGTGAATCGGCAAGGTAAACAATGGTACGGCGCCGATGGCTTTTCTGTATGACTGCAGGGGGGCGCATAATTTAGCAAAGAGTTTCGGTGTATGCACAAAGCTTCGTAGAAGTACCAGAAAAATAACTTCTTTTGTCCAATTAATGGTGTGAACAGAGCACTTTTTGCTTTTATTCTTCCTTTGAAGGACCCCATCCGTTACGAGTCATATTTCTCGGGTCAGAGGAAACGTTTCTAGCGAGAAGCATGAATATTGACTTAATGTTTCTAACACCCCCCAGTTCAGCATGTTTCCGTTTCAGGGCTTTTTGCTCATCACAAAATTACGTTGCATTAAACTGAGTAAAAATCTAGCAGCGCAAGAAATACCTAACACAGAGAAAAACACGTACACAGCGCGTTTTACACTGAACTGTGTCAGCGTCAGTATCTATGCTGCATATCATTCCGAACAATAACATGCCATGTATTTCATAACTAAAACTAATAAATTATACCTTAGACATTTCTATCTATCTATCTATCTATCTATCTATCTATCTATCTATCTATCTATCTATCTATCTATCTATCTATCTATCCAGGTAGCTTAATAGTCGCTTCGTAAACTTGGTATATATAAGACCATGAAAAGCATGACACATATGCAACACAAGTTATTGTACATGTAACACGAAGACGTCTTGATGCTTGGGTGTACAATGCCGTATTTTGCCATATAGCAGAATGTATTTACATCACATGACGTGTGCGGATGACAAACAGGAATTACAGTTTTCAATAAAAATGTTCATGGCAGTCATGTTACATTAGCATGATCTCGATGACGCGCGTGAACTTATGCGTACAGAGTTAAGCCGTCGTAGTAGTTTAATTTCACGGTGTATGTGCCAAAATGTGCGTGCCTGGATAACTAATATGCAGCAGTCGTGACATCAAGAAAATGACATGCGGTCGATCACATTACGTTTATCAATGGCGTGTCATACATCTGATGTATGAGAACATGAAGTGCGTAAATGACACTACGCCATAAGAGTAACTTCATTAGCTTCATTACGAAATATTTCGTTATACAAAACCAAATAGCCCGAAGCTTCACTTAACTGAGCTCTATACCTGGTATATCACAATATGCATAACATAACATATATGACACAACATGCATCTCTACACATTGACTGTATTTATTAGCATAGCACCATATAGTTCAGGAAATGTCGGCTATTGTAGTGTAACTATACCAGAATGTGCATTACAAACCACGGAAAGGAATGGGATATCGTGACATAAATGGCATGACACGTGAAGAATGACATGACGTGCACACCATGTAGCGATGAAAACATCACCGCATCACCACGAAGTGAATCATGACGAGTGGGCGAAGCTCTAGGTATCGTATGGGTGAGTAACCGTACGTTACCCGTGCGTTGCCCCATATAATGTAAACTCCATGACATAAAGTGACATAAAGAGTCGACGACAAAGCCAGGTCCTAAGGTCCATAATGTCCACGATGAAGTCGCCGACTAGTATAAAGGGTTTGTGCTTGTTGGTGTCTAACATTGTTTCGTCAAAATTATGATTGCTATTACTGTATTGTTAAACCTTTTTTTCTCATATACTTTGATTGATGGGTGCTTAAATGTCGGTGTACTTACGGTGTTGTGACCTTTTGTTTTGTTCCGGTTAACAGCCTTTTATTTTGTTCTTGTTAAGCTTTTGTTTTGTAATTTGCTTTGATTGATGGGTGCTTAAATATCGGTGTTTTTACGGTGTTGTGGCCGTTTGTTTCGTTCCGGTTCGCATAGTGGGTGCTTCCCTACTTCATGAAAGTAACGGTGGGCGTATAGTGAATACCTTGCATACCTTGCATGTGCTGTGGACGGAGCACACGAAGAAGACACAATACGAGACACAATATAATCAGACACAATCCGTCCTGTTCGCGGTGGAAAATTTTTTACAATGCATCATTTCCAACTCGCCCACCTCTTTACTTTATAGTGGGTACCTTGCATACCTTCACGTTCAACGGACAACGGCCAAGCCTCGACCCTAAGGTGCTTCGCCCCTAAAAGGGGAACATTGAGGGCTGCTTCTTTAGGGGCGAAGCACCTTAGGGTCTGGGCTTGTCCGCTGTCCGCCGACGACGCTTATGACAATGAAGAATAAGCGCGTTGCAGACCATGCATTCTCTTTCTGCCATCACGGCACAGCACATGCAAGGTACCCACTATACGTCATGACGATGACGCTGATGACGATGAAGAATAAGCGCGTTCCATGCTACACATTCCCTTTCTGCCATGGATGAAAACGATCGTGAAAGCGCTTTCGCCCGCGAAAGGCAAAGCGGCAGGGTGGTTAGTTCGTACACATTTTCAGCGAAGCATACCAGTGAAAAGGAAACATTTTCCATTTCTCCAATACGGGTCATTTCTGAAGAAGAGTTGGGGCCAGGAATACGTCCCACAACATGTCGATACCGATCTCCAAAATGAGTAAAATGTGGACGCCGATTCTGCAATACCCTTTTTGTTTCGCGGTAACGCTTCAAGACATGGTACCACATGGGGTGCCTCACAAAAACGATGCTATAGACCAGTCATGCCTGTGTAGCTCACGCAGATGCTTATTATGAAAAAAAAAAATGTGGGCAGAATACGGTCATGTACGGGCAACGGGCCGCATGACCCCTGCTCTAAACAAAAGAAGAGGAGAGGGCAACTGCGAAAGCGGGAGTGTGGGTAAAGGGGAGGGTTAGTCACAAGGGTTAGTCACAAGGAAACTAACCCTACTCGTCATGAATAGGGTTAGTCACAAGGAAAGAGGCATTCCACTGAAATGAAAAAAAAAAAAAAGACGAAGGGAGTGTGGAGGTAGATGTTTGGATGACCTATGGGTGTCAGATGGAAGCAGCACTTTATGGTAGGTTAGAAATAATAAGATGGCCTTAACTCTCATTCTTATTCGTTGTGTATGTAGCATACCGGATGGATTCGAAAGCCCCCTTTCAATCGTTTATACCATCGGCTGGCTTGAGCGTATTGAACTTGTGAGTTAGTAAGGCAAGCATCTGTATATTTGCTGTCTCTTGGGTACCGAAAGTTCGACTGCAGTATGTAAAGTTTGAGATCGTCGAAGTGTTGACTTGCAACACTGAAGTCACACGAGTGACGCCCTATCGCAGTCTGACACGTGTAGCTCTCCTGTAGGGTGTCACACTAGAAAAATTATGTCATTCCGTTCACTACGTTAAGAGGTCACTTCTTTAACTAATAAACTCAGGGTTACCCCTTCTACCCAGCTCAGGAACTATATTGCCTCGGTTGGGCGATTATAATCGAAAAAGAGGCGAGTATTGCGTGTCGTATGCATAGGTCGGGAAAAAATATCGAGCTCACAAAAACACACTCGTGAAATATATTTTGCACTTAAGGCTCACTTTGACTTAGACTCACAAAGGTTTTCCTCAAGCGGACTTACTCAGACTCAAACTCGCCAAAATATTACTCACTCACTCAGACTGAAACTCAAGGCTCGATCTGAGTCTGAGTGAGAGTGAGCGAGTCCGGTAGCGTATAAGAGCTTTTCAGACCATGGTGTTAATGCCCTTTAACACGAATATATAACGTAAGCGGTGCCCAACTTCGCACCTTTCTATCTCGTACCTTTGAAATACAGTTATCACTTGTTGCAACCTAGCAACGACATATTTATTGAAAGATATGACTCACACGTGGTATCTTTATCAAGAACTTACATGGAAAAAAGTTCGAGGGGGGGGGGGGTCAGGAGGCTTTGCTTTTCTGCACGACTCCGACCGATATGTATTGACTTTTCAGTTGGGATATGAGAGCTAGTGCGTTGAAGTATGTCTGTGTAACGTGAGGATAAACGTGGACTGACATAAGGCTGACAGTAATGCTGAAGTTCAACAGATAGGACCACGCAGCTCAGCTTAAAATGTGGAGCTCATCCAGACTCACTCAAGATATTGCCACGCGTGTTTCTTATTCTCGCGTTTGATGTATTCGCTTTTCGCCCACAAAGACTGTCAGTAACGCTCGGCGCAGACCGCGCCTTAGTGTTCGAGAACCTTCGCGATTATAGTGGATCGTCTTGTTAAGATTGCACGCCGGACGCGAACCCACCAGCTTATTCTAGAGCTTGCACGACCAACAGTGATAAGGCTAGAAAGTTCGACGCGCGCTGTATAAAAGACGGTGCGTCCCAACGATGACCAGTTGATCGACGGCCGACGCTCTGTTCGCCGCTATCAGTGTGCAGCCCGTATTACTTGCTGTAACTTGAGTTTCCGTTTTGAGGCCACAAGTTCGGCCTAATAAAGTGTTTCGCGTTGAAGACGTCGACTGCTCCCTTCGTCAACGTCACGACCACGTGACAATATACAGACTGTCTAAATATCAATGATAGTTGGGCGAGTTCTTAAGGGATCGTGATCGTGAAACGGCGCAACGAAGGGACGCGAAACACTGACGACGAAGAAGACACAAAAGAGACACGAACGATAAGTAAGACATTGACGCCTGTCTAAGCGCCTTCCTCGTCAGTGTTTCGCGTACCTTCGTTGGGCCGTTTATAATCATGTCTGAAATATCACGCAGCACAATTTAAAAAATATATAGGAAGGTCTTAGCGCGAATAACACCTAGCGCATATTTTTACCAGTATACTTTAGTAGCTGTGATGTTTAGGACGGTTCGGGCACTTCTATTGTTGTGCAGCGGCGCAGAAAACAGAGAGGGAGTCGTCAGTCGTCTTCCAACATTTATATACAACTAAAAAAAATGAAAAGAATTCGGTGGTGTGGTTGCCGTCGGAACGTCCACCACAGCACGCGAGGAGGAAGAACGGGTGATAGTCCCGTGTTCTGCGGCTCACGGCTTTTTGAGAAGCGGTAGCGGCGCCTATGAGATGCCTGGACCAGCGTGGCCTCGGACGTCTCGACCCCACCCAGGCGTAGCGGTTCCACGTGCGGGTTCCGTCCAGCACAGCACCGTGTGCGCCGTGCTGGAATGCTGCTCGCCACAGCTGCGGGGCGGCAGCTCAACCACTGGCGGTCCTCGCTTCGGCCAGGGCACCGCCAGGCACAGCTCGTGTGCAGAAGCTCGTGGACCAGCGGCCCACGTCCAAGCCTGACGCGTCGCCCGGTACGGCTCGGCACCGCTCAGCGATCCTTGAATTCAGCCAGTTCCTTGAACCCTGGCACCTGGATCCTCGGAACCTCGGCCACCCTGGACCTCGCCCGGCTCCGTGGACCTCCGTGCTCGCACGCGTCTCGCCCGGCAGAACGTCTCGCTCGTCCTGGAGTCCGGGACTGCACTGCGCCTGGGCCGACACTGCGAGCGCGCCTCGTGCCACCGTGCCACCGCGCTCTTCTTCCTCGTCTGTCCGTGCTCGGTGGTCCGCGCCGACGCTTTCGCGGTATTTACACGTGACAGTAGCCACTCCTAATTTTTCGGTAATGAGGTTTAGTTAATTAGTCCTAATTAAGTTTATAAGTTGACAAATCCTCGCCTAATCATAAAATGTCAATGAGGCAAATGTAGGCATGCTCCAATGCGCTATTTAAACTAATTGCGCAATTTTGAGCACTGCACTAATTACCTGTTCATTTTTTTCGGCTGATAAAGAAAGCACGCGAGATATGGAAAATAACACGTGACTACGCTCCCACCCGCAAAAGGCGGGAGCGTAGTCTTGGCTTCCTACGTCACAGTGAGCCTGTTTGAGGGTGCTGCTTCCTGATGCGTGCTGCAGTCTAGTCATGTGTCATTTTTTTTATATTTCGCGGGATTTCTTTATTAGCCAAAAAAGCGAGCACGCAATGACTAGTTTGCGGAAAATGGCGCAGTTAGATGTGATTCGAACATGCCTACATATGCCTGATTGACATTTTAATGAATACGTGAGTATTTGTCGAGTTAGAAAGATAATTACGACTAAATAACTACGCCTTCTAACCAAAAAATTAGTTTGGTGATTAATGGAGTTTTGTGGCGCAAGGACCATGGGTGGCGAAAGTGCGTCATGTCTTTTATGCGATGTTAGCGATGACCAATGATTGCGATGGCAGGGTGTATTATGGCTGTATAGAGGCCTAAAATCACGCGCTACATATAGTACCATAAAAGGTGTGTATAGATTACAGAATTATGGCAATGATATATGAGGTGATATATTGGTATGGAATAAAGTACAAATGACCATGATATCTACAAGTGAGCGATGGGAAAATAACACGAATGCCAGGAGCGTAGCCAGAAATTTTTTTCGGGGGGGGGGGGGGGGTTCAATCATACATTATGTATGTTCGTGCGTGCGTTTGTATGTGTGCGTGTATATATACGCAAGCAAAATTGAAAAATATCCCCTTGGCTATGCCACTGACGAATGCCTACTAAAGGTCTTTGAGGCCAACGGCTGGGAAACAGGTGCTTCTGAGAGTAGATACCGCAGCAACAACCTCTGCTGAGACGTCGTGCTACGGGTTTCCTTGATATATTACGTGAAAGCTATGAATATCCTTTAAAAACGCAAACAATGACTCATATTCAAAAATCGGTTCTTTGACTATGAACATACGCGGGTGCAGTGGAATTTGTTCTCGGTAAGCTAATGGAAAGTGCTTTTTTCTAGGAGAGGCTAATTCACTGTATTGGATGAGAATGTGAACGACAGTGAGTGAGTCACCACATTTATCACACAAAGATGGATCACCGCGGGAAGGAAGGTGTGAGTGTGTACTGTGTGTATGTCCTGTTCTTAGCCTTGTAAGTGCAACTTTTGTGCGGCGTGATTTTGATTCTTGCTGTATCGGCATGTGGTCTAGCAACTATGGACCGAAGGTCGAGGATAAAAAGAGCATGCGATAATAAAGGAGCGTCTTTTGCCGTGTCAGCCTCCCGCTCACTGTCATCAGTCGAAACATGGTGTCAGAAGTGGCCCACCGTAGGTAGGCGGTGCGCGCGCAGTTGCGCAGTGTTCTCGTCGTCCAGCGTCGCCCGAGCTGCAGAGATGGAAACACTTCTGTCCTGCTACGGACTCGTCCTCTCGGAAAACGCCGCCGAAAATTGGAAAAGGTTCAAGCGGCGCATCCAGCTGTACTTCGAGGCGACGGGCAAGGACAGGAAGCCGAGTGCGGAAGAAGCTGCTGTATTCCTACACGTAGCTGGCCAGGAGGCCCTAGAAGTGTACAACACGTTTCAGCTGGCTCAAGCAGAACAGGAGGACTACGATGTCATCGTCAAAACATTTGAGGAGTACTGCACGCCACAGTGCAATGAAACGTATGAAAGGTATGTTTTCCGTTCCCGCCTGCAGCAGCAAGGCGAAACATTCGATCAATTCCTCAGAGACGTACAAATAGCTGCGCAGACGTGCAACTTTGGAGACCTGAGGGATTCAATGGTGCGTGACCAACTCGTTTGTGGGACGAAAGATAAGACTCAGGTCCCGCCTCCTAAGGGAAAAAGATTTGAGCCTCTCCAAGGCTATATATTTTAGCAAAGCAGCTGAGCTTGCAGCCAACCAAGAACAACTGTGGGACAAGGAAGAAGACAATGCGAAGGCCTGTGTCGTGGAGAAACGTGGCCGAAGTGAAGCTCGGAAACAGTCAACCTGTCCATGCACCTACTGCAACGGGTTCCACCCACCCAGGAAGTGTCCAGCGTGGAAAAGGACGTGCGGAAGCTGCGGTAAGCAGAACCGTTTCGCTGTTTGCTGCAGAGCGGAAAAAGTAAATGAAGTGAAGCGAGAAGCACGCGAGGAGCACGAAGACTCTGAGCATGACTTCCAAATTCTAGCTGTGCAAATAGGTGGCGTGAAAAGTACGGTGGGTGTTAAAACTGTGACATTTAAGGTCGACACTGGTGCGCAGGCAAACTTGCTGCCTCATTCTCTACTCGTAAAGCTAAAAACAGCTGCGAAAGTGCGCCCAAGCAAGACAACGCTCACAAGCTACGAAGGAAATGTGATTGAGCATTTCGGCACAGCATCGTTGCCACTACGGCTGGCCAGCAAGGAGCAGCAGATTACGTTCTTTATAGACAAGAAAGGCAAGCAAGCGTTGTTGGGACTGTCAACCTGCGAGTGGTTCGGCCTAGTGAAACGCGCCCACGCCACCTCAAGCCAGCCAAATCTGGGAGAGCAGATACAGAAGAATTTCCGCAGTTGTTCAAAGGACTGGGCTGTGTCAAACGTCCCTACCGGATCACAATGAAAGACGGAGCCAAGCCGGTAGCGGTGCCTAAAAGGCGCGTGCCTCACGCGAGGCAGGTCCCTTTGCGCGAGAAACTGGAGCGCATGGAGGCGGAAGGCATCATCGTGAAGATGAAGGAACCGGCAGGGTGGGTGAGTCCGCTGGTCATTGTTGAAAAGAAGGTTGGAGGAATTCGAATCTGCATGGATCCGCGACACATAAACGAAAACATTAAACGCGAGCGGTACGAGCTTGCTAGAAGGGAACACATCGATGCAGAGTTAGCGGGAGCCAGATGGTTCAGCAAGCTGGACGCAAATCGAGGGTTTTATCAAATACCGTTGGACTGCGCATCGTCAAGAATTTGCACGTTCAGTACCCCGTACGGGTGGTACAGATTTTTTAGACTACCATTTGGTCTAAGTTCTGCTTCGGAAGTATTTCAAAGAGAAATCAGCGACGCATTAGACAGAATTCCTGGTGTACGAGTCTACATAGACGATGTGCTAGTGTGGGGAACCACGAAGGCAGAGCACGACAAGGGTTTGAGGGCAGCACTGGCAGCGATAAGTTCAGCCGGTTTCACGCTTAACGCGGAGAAATGTGCATTTCGCTAGCAAGAAAATAAATTTATTGGAGACATAATCTCAAATGAAGGAATCAAACCGGACGAAGAACTCGTGAAATGTGTCGCCAATATGCCAACCCCCACATCAAAGCAGGAAGAATATTAGGCGCACTGAATTACTTTGGAAAGTACAGGCGTGAGCAAAAGTGTGCAGACCACAGGATCGCGTGGCCGAATGCATCGACGCGCCATCTAGCGACGTGACGCCTGCTGCATTGCGCATGCGCGTCCCGTCGTATCAGTTGGTCTCTCATGTCGCTCTGGCTGACGCGGTTACGGCGCTCGTAGCCAAAACGACAACTCGGTGTCGCTTTGTTTGCTCCATAGGATCTGTGCCGTTCTTTTACGTAGCGGCTGCGACGGGGCCGGTTCAAGCGCCGGGCTCGCGTCGTTTTTATTGCGAGAGCAATTATATGGACAGTCTCGACGGGTTTTTGCCGTTGCCGTTGCCGTCGCCGTCATGTCGCGTATGAAGTCCAAATTGATAAGAACCCCCTGCGCATCGTACGTTCTACCAGCGGGTAATAGCGGGCGAGCGGGAGCGGTGAACGCGGCTGAAGCGGCGATCAAACGAGCCAGCATCTCCGTCGCTCCGAGGCGCATGCGATAAGATCCCCCCCAACTGTTCAACCGGTCCCGCCCGTCGTTCACAAGCGTGAAAAGACGCGAGGAGGGGGTGGGGGGGTCCCTCGAGCGACCTTCGATTTTATGACCGCGGTCGTCGCGGGCGCGCGCATTATCTCCCCATCTCGGCAGCCGACAGCGGGCGGTCGCTGTACCCTTCTACGTGCTGCGCTCTCAACGCGAAGAGAATTCTCTTAAACAAGCGTTTTCTAGAGTTGCGTGAGATCGGATCCAAAAGACTTAGCTGCCAGCCTCACTTCGTATAACATTACAATTTGTTGCTATCGCATTCATTGCTTCACCCTTGCGGTGAAACTGACTTTTTTTACACCGGTTGATTAGCCGAACTAAGCATACATAGCATCGCATAACCTGGTGAAGCCAAGCACGCAAAATTAAGTTTTCTCAGTCCAGCCTGCCTTTGTCGCGTTAAGCCAAGTTATACTTAAATTAGCCTAGTTAGGTCAAAGTAAGCGAAGCCAAAAGTAATGAAACGTAGTTGAGCACGGTATCACCTAATAAAGTCAGGCGTAACTAGGTTTAATTAAGCCTAGTCCAGCTTGCTGTTTTCATGTCAAGCGAAGTTAAGCTTAGATGAGCCCAGATGAGTCGAGGTAATTACAGACAAATCTAATTAAGCATAGTTGAATGAGCCATCTCTTAATTTAGCCGAGCGAAATTAGCCTAAATAAAGCAAACCTAACCGCGACCAATTAATCCAAGTCGACTTCCCCATGAGCCCAGAGAAGCCAAGCCCAGGAAGATACTAATTACTCCTTATAGACTCCAAGCTAATTAAGCTCATTAGTTCATACGCGCATTAGGCAATTAGTGCTAGTTAAGACGAATACCAATTATGCCTGATTATTTAGTCTCTGATCCAACTAAACACACCCTAGATATTGGAGTATCACGTGACACAATTACGCTAATTATGCAGAACTAAGCTAATTAGGCAGCGCCACAGTAAGTATAGATAAATCTGATTAAGCGTGGTTGATCATGGTTTCATCAAACGAATCTGATCATAGTTAGGTCTAATTAAGGAATATCTCATTAAACCCGATTAAAGTAATTGATGTCGAATTCCCATGAGCTCAGAGAATCCAAGCTCAGGAATATGCTAACTACTCCTGACCGAGTGGAGTCTCAAGCTAAAAAAATCTAATTAGCGTTAACACTAATTGCAATTATTAGTGATTAGTGTGTGACATCGAAGCCCGCCCAAGGTACTCGAGTTTGATGTCGCAGAAATATGCAAATTGCGCCTAGTTACGCGTAATTGAGACATACGTTGCTGCATAGGACGCTCATGGGAGTAAAGGTGTTTAATGCAGAGTAGTTATTCCCGCAAATTTACACAGAGTAAGCAGGCTGTAAAGTTCCATTTATCGAGCGGCGCACTGCCTTCTGTGGTGCTGAGATGCTTTTCAGGAGTTTCAGTAACGAGCAGTTTGACCGCAATGGCCAACAATGTGCTCTTTTGAAAGGGAAAGATACATTATTTTCAAAACGATACAAAAAGTATTGGATATTAGATTACTTAGCTGCTGCTTACCATTTTTCTTCTGCCATGCAGGCGCTGTCCAGTGCTAAAAGATCAAAACACAATTACAAGTTTAGAGGAAGTATTCTAAACAATAAAAAATGCCGTTTTCTAAAAGAAATCTCGACATCACTTGTTAAATATCTGGCTCTCACATTTATACAAGCTCGACAGTAGGGATTCCTTTGCGATTCAAAACCCGCCGCAGCGAAAACAGTCGCCACAAAAATAATGGAAGCTGGCGACGAAAGCCACACATAATTGGCGCAAGCAGGGGCTGCATGAGATCATTGAGAATGTCAGGTTAGTTTGACTTTTTATATTTTTGATCCGTTTGGGATTGGCCCTTCAGGACCGAAATAAATATCATTGTCTGTATGTCTGCTGGTCGGTTGAAAAAAAGCAATCTGAAGTCCCATTCAGCCATTTTTATTTTCCCCCTTGGTAAAATAATGAACTATTGCTGTTCCTGCTGCAGCGACAACTGAATATCGCAACATCATTCGGTATTAACCCTTTCAGTCGCCACCTATGAAGAACTGTCAGTAAATGGGTCAAAACAATACAACGATATATCAAGCTATTCAATATACTATTGCATGAAAAATAATGTTATAATATGTTCATTTATGTGTGTTACAGTAACTTATTCTAGTTAAGTTGTAATTAAATATATGTTTATCCTGAAGTCATTCATGCAGTATCTTGGCATAAATAGAATGAAATCTCGAGTTAGAAATATAGTACAAATAAGTTTTTCGTTAGGTCCATTTGGAGCAAAAAAAAAAGTATACTTTTAACATGGCTCGCAAGACGCGGCTCATCGAACGACTCGTCGAACGCGGTAGTACCTTCAGCAATACGATCATACGCAACAGTACGCTGCGAAATGAAGTTAAACGAAGACAAATTATTATGCAGGAGGTTTGATCTATCGGAAGCTCAATGTATCTCGCTCTCACTTAGCCCCTAGTTGATACAAGGAGCAAAAACATGTCATGTACACAACTGTGTACATAGCGTCTCAAAGGGTTAAAGTGTGCACCAGAGCTTCCACTTATGGCGAGCCGTGAGCATCTTGACGGCGACGACGACGAAGCTGCGCCTGAGCAGTTCCTTGCGTCAGAGCCGAGCGCGAGAGCCGGATATCCCGGCAAAAGTGACCGCCTCTCGTGTCGCCCATGTCCGAACGGCGATGAAATGAATTGTGTGGGGTAGCAAACGCCTGACGTCTTGCGACACGTTTTTTCAGTAACGTGTCACGTTTCCGTTGGCGGCGATGACGGCTTGGACGCGTCGCGGCATAGACTCGTACAGCGTCACCACCACCTCAGGGGAATGGCGCAGGCGCTCCCACTCCTCGCTGACTGCCTGCCAAAGCGCGTCGGACGACGCGCTTGAGATCCGTCGCGCAGACAGGCGGCTCTTCATGATGCCCCACACATTTTCGATTGGGTTGAGGTCGGCGCCGGCGGGGGGCCAAGGCAGAGTGCGGATGGCAAGGCTCTCGAGTACCGCAGCCACAGTTCGAGCTGTGTGGACGGGATTTCGGTCGTGCTGCAGCTGGTAGCAGCCATCCTCGAAAGGTCCCTCCAGGGCGTAAGGCACCAGCACTTCCTGCAGCAATCCGCAGTAAGCTGATGCCGTGAAGGACCCATCGATTCGGACAAGTGGACCGACTCCATCCTTGCTGATGGCTCCCCATGCGCTTTATTTTATTACATTAAGTTTTATTGGCGCAAGGGCATCTGAGGCCAAAGAGCGCCAGTACAAGTATTATGTCTTTTCATGTTATTTGTCTGGAAATAATTTAAAATAAATGCTTTGCAGGGCATATCTATGAAATGTATAAAAAATACAGTGCGTGTAAGATGAGTGTTACTCTGCTACAAGGCCTTCAATTCTTTGACAGTCTCATGGTAGTGAGTCGGCAAGGTCCGAGACCCTCACTGCCCAGTCCTTGCTTCAGCAAGAACTGTGAAAGCTCAGACGTACATTTTGAGCAACAGGCGGTACCTCACACGTGAGGTCTAGCCTGATGACTAGGATGGAATGATACCATTGCTAAAAATTTAACTTTCGCGAGATAATTAAAAACTCTTTTAACGCTAAACATTGAATCGGGTGTTAAAAATAGCGCGGGATGAAGCGGAATACGATATCGGTAGAGCTCCCTAAAATGAGTCAGCCGCTCTTGGTGAAGTCCGGGGCATTCAATGAGGACATGCAAAACGGTTAGATTCTCTCCACAGTGTGTACATGTCGGTGGATCAGTGCCTGTGAGAAGGTGTTTATGTGTGGCATAAGTGTGGCCTATTCTAAGCCGTGCTATGGTGACTTCTGTGAATCTATTGAGTTTTTGTGGCATAACTTTTCTTAGTTGCGGTTTTAATAAATGAAGCTTGTTGTCGACTTGTTTGTCCCATTCAGCCTGCCAGTGGCTGCGTAGCCCTCTACGTACAGTAGGTTTTAAGTCCACACCAGGAACAGAGCTTATGTCTATAGTGTGCCGACTAGCAGCTTCTCGGGCATTCTTGTCCACTATTTCATTGCCCGCGATCCCAGAATGACCTGGCACCCAGCATAAAACAACGGAGAGATTTCGGTTGTAAGCTGCATGGATTTCTTTGAGAAGTTTGTTAAAGATAGGATTTTTGTTGTACTTGCCAAAAGACAGGGCAGTAACAACGCTCAGAGAGTCTGTGTACACTACAGACATTTGTATGTTATGTTGTACAATGTGCTGAATAATAAGCAGGATACCATACGCTTCAGCCGTGAAAATGCTGGTATGTATGTGCAAGGTTTTGGTATCGGAGAAGGTTTGGCCGTAGGCTGCACAGGATACGGATGTTTGGGACTTTGAGCCATCAGAGAAGAAGGCGGCTGAACGATATTTGTGCTCAAGGGCCAAGAAATGTTGTTCAATTAGCGCATTAGGGCAGGTTTTCGTTTTGAGGTCTTTAAAGGACCAGTCACAAGTGACCGGACACTGCTGCCAGGGAGGAACAATTACAGCGTGCTCACTTTCCAGTAAATCCGCGAAACGAATTCCAAGTTTTTCAAAGACAGGTTTTATTGCCAACGGAAACGGTGGTGCGATAGAAGGACGGTTTATGTATAGCTGAGTTGCGGAGAAATCATTCAAAAGTGCTTTGCATGGGTGCTGCTTCAGAGACATGATTCTTATTGCATAGGTGACTCCAAGATATGTGCGCTGATAGTCCAGCGGCCACTGATCCGACTCTGCATAAAGACTTTGTACAGGGCTGGTGCGGAATGCTCCAAGTGCCAGGCGTATACCTAAATGGTATACAGGGTCCAATACTTTGAGTGCCGTCTTTGAAGCTGACTGGTATACTATGCAACCATAATCGATACGCGACAGAACCAGGCTTCTAAACAGGGATATGAGACAATACCTGTCTGTGCCCCACGATTGATGAGATAAAAATTTTAAAATGTTCATGGTCTGAAGGCATTTTAGCTTCAACTGTTTTATGTGCTGGATGAAAGTGAGCTTAGAATCAAAAACTACACCAAGAAATTTTTGTTCTTTTGCAGTGATTAAGCTTTGTCCATTCATTAGTATGCAAGGGTCAGGATGTATACCTCTTTGTCTGGAAAACAGTACACAAGTAGTCTTGTCAGGGTTAAACTTAAAACCATTCTCGTCAGCCCATTTCGCAAGGCCGTTAACACCTAGCTGTATCTGGCGTTCGCATATAGTCAGGTTACACGATTTAAAACTGATTTGGATGTCATCCACATAAACTGAATATGATATCGCAGGTGGAATAACAGAGCGAAGAGAGTTCATTTTAACTATAAAGAGTGTGCAGCTTAATACCCCTCCTTGCGGTACTCCATTTTCTTGAAGAAACGTGCGCGATAATACACTGCCTATTCTTACGCGAAACTTCCTTTCAGATAGGTAATCTCTTAAGATGTTAATCAACCTGCCGCATATTCCGAAGAACGATAAGTCTTGCAGGATTCCGTATCGCCAGGCAGTATCATACGCCTTCTCAAGATCAAAGAAAACAGAAAGACAGTGTTGCTTATGTACAAATGCGTCACGTATATACGACTCGAGGAGGACAAGATTATCAGTTGTGGACCTAGCTCTGCGGAAGCCAGATTGGCAAGGGTCCAATATACCGTTGTATTCTAAATAATAGACTAAACGGCGGTTAATCATTTTTTCAAACACTTTGAGTAGGCAGCTTGTGAGTGCAATAGGCCTGTAACTATTCACCGAGGAGGGATCTTTGCCCTGTTTGAGGATTGGTAGAACTATTGCCTCTTTCCAAGCAGAGGGTATCTTGCCAGTATAGAACATCTTGTTGTAAAGACCTAAAAGGCAGTTTAGGGTTTCATCGGGGAGATTTTGTATCATTTCGTAGGTAATTGTGTCAGCACCAGGGGCTGAACTTCCACAGGAACCAAGTGCAAGCTTCAGTTCATGGAGTGATAGTGGTTGATTGTATCCATCTGATACCGGCATGTTCGGACGCAGAGGTACACTTTCAGCTATGTATTTGTGGCGTAAGAACTTAGCGGTATAATTTTCGGAGCTTGATATTTTCTCAAAGTGTTCGCCAAGGGTGTTTGCTTGTTTTTCTATAGTATCACCGCAGTCATTCACCATAGGGAAGGGGTTTGGGCGTTGTCCTTTAAGTTTATGAACCCTATTATACACCTTGCTAGCATCTGTGTATGTGTTTATTGAGGATATGTAGCGTGCCCAACTTTCTCGTTTGGCTATACGGCGGATACGCCTGCCATTTGCTTTGCAGCTTTTGAAGTTTATTAGGTTTTCTACTGTTGGGTAGCGAGAAAAAATGCTCCATGCTTTGTTTTGGCGTTTTTTAGCAATTTCACAATCATTATTCCACCACGGCTTTGCATTGACCCTATTAGCGCTGGATTGAGGTATACACTTCTTGGCTGAGGTGAGGATATATTCAGAGATATAGTTAGCCATCTCTTCTACATCTAGGTGGTCCACCTCTTCGAGGCGTAGTGTACATCGCTCTCTAAATTTCACCCAGTTTGCACCATGAAAGTTCCATTTTTTGGGGTAAGCTGGGCTGTCCTCCCATTGTCTTGTTTCTAAAAGAGTCGGAAAATGGTCACTCCCATATGGATTATTAATAACTTTCCACTCTAGGTACGGTAGAAGTGACGCTGACCCAATGGCTAAATCTATGGATGAATATGTATTGTGTGTGGTACTGTAGTATGTTGGCTCTGTCTTGTTGAACAGACAGGCTCCGGACGAGAGAAGAAAATTTTCTATGGCGCGACCTCTCGCATCACATCTAGTGTCGCCCCATAACGCACTGTGAGCATTAAAATCTCCAATTATAACATAAGGCTCTGGAAGCTGATCCATCAACTTTTCAAACTCTATTTTGTCGAACGGTTCGTCAGGGGGGAATGTAGATGGAGCAAATACTAACCAAATGATTGAATAGAATGGCCCGAACAGCCACAACCTCCAGAGAGCTTAGTAGCGCAATGTGCTGACATGCAACGGATTTCTGCGCAATGATTGCCACACCTCCTGATGAAGAACTACCACTATTTCGATCTTTGCGAAAAACCACGTATTGATTTAAAAAATTCTTGTGTGTTGATTTTAAATGTGTTTCTTGAACACAGAACACTCTTGGCTGATAATCATTTAGTAAATCTTTGATATCATCTAGGTTATGAAGTATGCCTCTGGCATTCCACTGTAGTACTTGTGTGGACATACTGAAGAAAATGTATGGGTTCTGTGTTCAGATTCACGTGTTAAGGATATCTATGTATGTGTACAAGGGAGGTAACCTTTCAGGTTACCGATCCCTTTGGCGGAGCAGTTATGGGATGTTTTCCCTTCTTATTGCGCTCCAAAGAGCGCTGATCTTTGGGCGTCGACGACGCTGGTGTTCGCCCATCGATCTCCATAGCCTTCTCTGAGGCGCTGGAAGATCGAGGACTGGGCACCAAGACTTTCGTCTCCTGCCTTGGAGTTCGGATCAGCTTTGGGACCTGTGGAACCAAAGTCTGAGGACCTGTCTTCGAAGTTGATGGCAGAGCAGCAGCGGCTGCCACCTGGTGGGCGGGCGAGGTGACTACCGGGACACTGTTGGTGACCGCGGTAGACTGCCGAGACTCTTGTGACGCTGCCCCCCGTCGCGCCACCTCGGCAAAACTGGTGTGATCAAGGTATGAGAGTCGTTTCCTTGCTTCATGAAATGTGATGTTTTCTTTTACTTTTAGAGAAATGATTTCTTTTTCTGTCTTCCACTTAGGACATGTTCTAGAGTAGGCCGGATGGTCACCTTTGCAGTTCACGCAGCAGGGGGATTCCTGACACGTGTCAGCCGAGTGGCCATTGGCGCTGCACTTGGCGCATGCCTCTTTGCCTCTACATGATTGTGATGCATGGCCGAACCTTTGGCATTTGAAGCAGCGCCTCGGGTTCGGTATGTATGGTCTCACGTTGATTTTGAGATATCCTGCGTCTAGAGAACTGGGGAGAGTGCTTGTTCCGAAAGTTAGGATGATGTGTTTAGTTGGGAGTTGTTCGTTGTTTCGTCTGATTGTTATTCTTTGAACCTTTATGACATTTTGGTCTTGGAAACCCTCAAGGAGCTCCTCGTCACTCAAGTTCAGGAAGTCTTCTTCTGAGATAACGCCCCTGCAGGTGTTCAGCGAACGATGGGCTGTGATTGTGACATCAGTGTTGCCGATGCTAACTAGATCATATAGCTTTTCTATTTGTTCTTTCTTTTTCAGTTCGATTAGGAGATCTCCGCTGCTCATTTTTGATGCTTTATATTCTTTACCAATAGCTTCTCCGAGAGATTTCGCCACCAAGAATGGGGACAGTTTACGCAGGCTTGAAGTTCCTTCACTGTGCAAGACGTGGAAACGGGGAAAGTTGTCTAAGTCGGTACGGAGATTAAAGAGAAACGGTACTTCGGTGCGACCTCTTTTTAGAGGCCGATCTGGTAGTTTAGGGAAAGCGTCTGCCATAGGATGGTTTCGAAATTCGGCAACGGTGGTAGCCACCCACCACCGAGCCCAACATGGGGGGCGCTACAGGTTTCAGAACCTGCAGACGCCAGCTATGCACCGCTGCTATAACCCAATATTCATACCCAAGACTGGATATGACACACAAGGTTAACCCTCGCCGCCTGGAAAATTGGAAGTGAATAGAAGAGAAGAGATGACAGGAAAGATTAAAAGAGAGAGAAAGACGAAGATGTAGGGAGAGAGAGAGACAGGAAAAGGCGACTGCCGATTTCCCCTGGGTGGGTCAGCCCAGGGGTGCCGTCTGCGTGAAGCCGGGGCCAAAGGGGTGTGTTGCCTCTGCCGGGGGGCCTTAAAGGTCCAATCACCCGGCGTCGGCTCAACCCCCAGGATCCCCTTTTCCCCGGACACGGCTACGCCACGCACGGCTAAGCGTGGGAGGAGGTCGAAACCCCCCCCGTTAGCTCGGGTCCGTGGTGTCGCCACACACCAAACGCCTGCTTGCGCAGACGCCCCTGCGGGGATCCCCATGCGCTGACGGCGCTGCGGCCGCTAGACAAGATGTTGTGGCAGTATTCTGGACGGTATCTGGGGAAATTTATTTAGAAAAAGTCAGTGCTTGTCGGAGTATGGTGCGCATAAATTACTGATAATAATATATCTGGGGTTTTACGTGCCAAAACAACGATATGATTATAAAGCATGCTGTAGTGGAGGGCTCCGGAAATTTCGACTATCGGGTCTTATTTACCGTGCACTGACATCCCACAATACGCGTGCATTTAGCATTTCGCCTCCATCAAAATGCGATCGCCACTGCCGGGACTGAACCCGCGACTTTTGGGTAAGCTGCCGAGTGCCCTGTATGTAGTTTTCGTGTAATGGAATAATTGTGGCAGGTAACCTAGCGAAACTTAAACGCCTGCGTGATGTTACGTAGAAATAATTTTTTTTTCAGGGGGGAGAAAAGAAATATAACTATGGTCTCGGAAGAAGACAAGCAATGTCATTTGCAAAAAATAAGTGTTTTTGTTCACGGGAGCGTTTGATACAAACTGTGATGAGCTTACAAATGGCATTACTGAAGTAATGGTCAATTTGTTAATTGCAACGAATTCAAAACTGCAGGCAATTCTCACCTGCAATTCATAGGGCGCCAAACATGACGCTGCTGGTCCCATCGCGAAGAAAAGGTGGGTTCGTCTGCGAAGACCACTTCGCGCCACTCGTCCACCGTCAAGTCCTCCACTGAACGCGCGAAGTCGAGCGGTCCGTCAACTGAGGTTTCTGTGCAGCCCCGAAGCCCTGCTTCTCGCAGTCGCCACCGAATCGTGCTGGGGGAGACATCCAGAGTAAGCCCACGGCGGATTTCATTGGCATCGATGAATGGGTCCACCACTACGCAGGCCACGATGAGCGAATCAGTTAAATTATCCGTTGCTCTTGGACATCCACTGCGCTCTTCGTCAGCAAGAGTACCTCCACGGTTGCGGTAGGCCCTGATAATTCTGCTAACTGCGGCCCTCGACCTGTTCATCAAGCGGCAGATCGCGCGCTGCGACCATCCTTGAAGCGACAGCTCTGCAATACGTCTTCGCTCCTCTAGTGGTACGTATGGCGGCATTGCAAAGACAAAATGAAGCACTACCGTTTCGATGTGGCTTTCAAAGTGTGCTACTTAGGAGCCGTTTGCATCGCGCGTCAATTTGGTCGTCTGCTCTCATCGCTTGAACTGATAACAGGTAGGGCGTCGGGCTAAGCGTTCTAAGGATGGCCACACAGAATTGCTGCAGCATATGTGGCCGAAGGCTTCATCCTGTACCTCTTTTTGTGGCTCGGCAACACCGTAGTTCAGGGGGGTTAAATTATCAAGCTGAATCATCACAGATATAAAACGCAATCCTACGCACTAGCGACGGACAGCTTTTTGTCGATGCAAGCTGGCGCTAAAAATGAAGGCGCGTCCTGGAGCCCTCAGTGCCGTTTCTTGATGGCTCGTCATTTGCCACGTTTCCCATTTTCGTAATCCAAATATATCTCGCTGCGCACTTTCAGACAAAAGAAAAATTGAATTTTCGAGCCTGTTGCGCTGAGTAAATTTGCGTGAATAACTACTCTGCATTAAACACCTTTACTCCCATGAGCGTCCTATGCAGCAACGTATGCCTCAATTACGCGTAACTAGGCGTAATTTGCATATTTCTGCGACATCAAACTCGAGTACCTTGGGTGGGCTTCGATGTCACACACACTAATGACTAATAATTACAATTAGTGTTGACGCTAATTAGATTTAATTTAGCTTAATGAGACTCGACTCGGTCATTAGTTAGTATATTCCTGAGCTTGGATGCTCTGAGCTCATGGGAATTCGACATCAATTACTTTAATCGGGTTTAACGAGATATTCCTTAATTAGACCTAACTATGATCAGATTCGTTTGATGATACCATGATCAACCACGCTTAATCAGATTGATCCATACTTACTGTGGCGCTGCCTAATTAGCTTAGTTATGCATAATTAGCGTAATTATGTCACGTGAAACTCCAATATCTAGGTTGTATTTGATTGGATCTGAGGCTAATTAATCAAGAATAATTAGTATTCGTCTTAACTAGCACTAATTAGACGTAAATGACCTTAATTAGCTTGGAGTCGATAAGGAGTAATTAGTATCTTCCTGGGCTTGGCTTCTCTGGGCTCATGGGGAAGTTGGCTTGGATTAATTGGCCGCGGTTAGGTTTGCTTTATTTAGGCTAATTTCGCTCGGCTAAATTAAGAGATGGCTCTATCAACTATGCCTAATTAGATTTGTCTATAATTACCTCGACTCATCTGGGCTTATCTAAGCTTAACTTCGCTTGACATGAAAATAGCAAGCTGGACTAGGCTTAATTAAACCTAGTTACGCCTGACTTTATTAGGTTACCGTGCTCAACTACGTTTGATTACTTTTGGCTTCGCTTACTTTGACTTAAGTAGGCTCATTTAAGTTTAACTTGGCTTAATGCGACAAAGGCAGGCTGGGCTGAGAAAACAAAATTTTGCGTGCTTGGCTTTATCAGGTTAAGCGATGCTATGTATGCTTAGTTCGGCTAATCAATCCGTGTAAAAAACTACGCCAGCCCGGCGCTTGAACCGGCCCCGTCGCAACCGCTACGTAAAAGAACGGCACAGATTCTATGGAGCAAAGAAAGCGACACCGAGTTGTCGTTTTGGCTACGAGCGCCGTAACCGCGTCAGACAGAGCGGCATGAGAGGCGAACTGATACGACGGGACGCGCGTGCGCACTGTAGCTGGCGTCCCGTCGCCAGATGGCGCGTCGATGCATTCGGACACGTGATCCTGTGGTCTGCACACTTTTGCTCACGCCTGTACATCCCTTGTTTGTCTGAAAAAACTGCGGCGCTGCGCAGTTTAATGCGTGACAGCGTGTGTTTTGAATCGAGCGGCATTCACCAGAAAGAATGGGAAAGGATTAGCACGTTGCTAACGTCGGCACCCGTCCTGGCAGTGTTCGATCCACAGAAAGAAATCAAGATTAGCTCTGATGCCTCCAGGAATGCACTGGGAGCCACGCTGATGCAGCTTCACGATAAGGGCTGGCGGCCAGTAGCGTATGCGTTGCGTGCGCTCACGGAGACCGAAAGTTGATACGCGCAGGTAGAAAAGGAGGCGCTGGGAATCACGTTGGGGTGCGAGAAATTTGGTGAGTTCATAATTGGCACAAAGATAGCAGTAGAGACTGACCATCAGCCTCTATTAGCGATCGCGAAAAAGGAACTCTTTGAAATGTCTCCTCGTCTGCAGCGATTCTTCTTGCGTTTAATGCGTTTTGAACTTACGTTGCAGTTTGATGATGTGGTGTTTTTTGGCGCAAGGGCCATATGATCGCCAAAGAGCGCCAGGACATTGGAAAAAGAGATGTTAACAATGATAATGGTAAGTGGCTGTATAAGGGCCTTAAAATTCCTCGCGCTAAGGCGGGTAAAACACAGAAGTATTAAAATCATGAAAGAGACGTGAAGTGTGTGTAGTGCGATTCAATGGCAAAAGGTCGTGGTAATAAAAACAGTGATTGAGATATATGGTATTAGCACAAGTGCTTCGTCAACGCCCTTGTGCCCAAGGGCCGCGAGGCAGGTGCTTTGTTTAATAAAACCACCGCAGCAGCGACCTCTCTAGAGAGGTCGTGCTACGGAATGCCTGGGTATATGACATGAAAAGTGCGTACGTCTCTTAAAAATGCGAACAGTGATTGATGTTTGAAAAGTGGATCCCTACCGATGAACATTGATGGGTGAAATGGTATTTGCTGTCGGTAGGGTAATGGAAAGTGGTGTTTTCGAAGCGCGTCTAATTCAGTACACTGGATTAAAATATGAAGCACGGTTAGGGCTTCACCACATTTGTCACACAGAGGTGGATCACCATCGGACAGAAGGTATGAATGTGTACTGTGTGTGTGTCCTGTTCTTAGCCTTGTAAGTGTTACTTCTGTGTGGCGTGACTTTGATACTGGCGGCCAATTACCAAGATGCGGCTTGATAACGTATAGTTTATTTTCTGTGTTGCTATCCCATGTGCTCTGCCAATAAGCTCTGAGCTGTCGTTTAAAGAATGGTTTGAGGTCAAGCGCAGGGATGGCTATGGATGTATTGGCAATGCTTTCGTGGACGGATGCGGCTAGCTGGTCCGCCATCACGTTACCTTAGATCTCGCGGTGCCCTGGCACCCAGCACACTACCACATGCTGTTTTAATGTGTAGATTGTGCATAAAAGTGAGTAAAGCGAGACAAGGACGGGATTTTTGTGCCTATTAAGAGTTTTCAGAGCTTTCACCACACTTAGGGAATCCGTGTAAATGACTGCTTTTTGTAGCTTTAAAAGTTTGATGTGTTTAACGGCCGCAAGTATCGCATACGCTTCTGCAGTGAAGATGCTTGTATCGGGATGCAGAACGCCAGCATCCGAAAAGGATGGACCGACTGCTGCGTACGACACAGAAGTGCGAGTCTTTGAGGCGTCTGTAAAGAATTCAGGACATGTGTACTTGTGTTGCAGTTCCAAGAAGTATGTGCGGATATGTACAATGGGCGCGTGCTTCGTAACTTCTATGAAAGACACGTCGCAATCTATAGTCTGCCACTGCCACGGCGCAAGATGTGCAGCAGGAGCCACCAGACAATGTTCAAAAAGTGGCACACCAGTTTCCTCAGCTAGGCCCCTCACACGAAGTGAGTAGGGCTGTCTCAACGAGGGACGGTGGTCAAATAGAACAGAACTGGACAGATCATTGATTGTGTGGTGTGAGGGGTGTTCCTTGTCTGCGTTCACTTTGACATAATACACAAAATACATGTAGGATCTCTGCAGGTGGAGCGCTCACTCGTTTGACTCGACGTACAGGCTTTCTACGGGGCTGGTGCGAAAAGCACCCGTCGAAAGGCGAACGCCCAAGTGGTGGACAGTGTCAAGCATCTTCAAGGCGCTTGATGTGGCAGACTGGTAGATTATCGCACCATAATCTAGGCGCGAGCGTGCGAGGCTTTTATACAGGTTGATGAGACACTTCTTGTCACTGCCCCACGTAGTACGTGACAATACTTTTAGAATATTCATAGTTTTTATGCACTTGTTCTTTATATATTTTATGTGAGATATGAAGGTAAGTTTAGTGTCAAGAATGAGGCCTAGCAACTCGTGGTCCGTTTTGACACGCAGACTTTGACCATGTAGGTCAATGTCAGGGTCGCGGTGAATGCCCCTCTTTCTGGAGAATAGGATGCACGAGCTCTTTTGTGGATTAAGAGTGAACCCGTTTTCATCGGCCCATTTCGAAACCTTGTTCAAACCAAGCTGAACCTGTCGTTCACACATGGAAAGATTACAAGACTTATAACCCACCTGCACATCATCCACATAAGTGGAATAAAACATGTTATGCGGAATGCAGAGTCGCAAGGAATTCATTTTGATAATAAAAAAGTGAACAACTCAGCACACCACCTTGGGGCACTCCAGTTTCCTGGACAAATATTCGAGACAAAACATTACCCACTCGGACACGGAATGTACGATACGACAAGTAACTCTCTATTATGTTTAACATTTTTCCGCGTACACCTAAATGTGACAAGTCTCTTAATATTCCAAAGCGCCATGTTGTGTCGTACGCTTTCTCCATGTCGAGGAATACTGAAAGGAAGAATTGTTTGTGGACGAAAGCGTCTCGGATCTGTGCCTCGATACGTACCAGGTGATCAATAGTGGATCTACCTTCTCGAAACCCGCACTGATACGGATCAAGCAGATTGTTTGTTTCAAGAAAGTGTATCAGTCGCCTGTTTATCATCTTTTCGAAAACTTTGCAAAGGCAACTTGTTAGTGCGATGGGCCTGTAACTCGTAACAGAGGATGGGTCCTTGCCCTGTTTCAATATAGGAATTACAACAGCCTCTTTCCAAGAAGTAGGGATGTCACCGGAGAACCAGATGGCATTGTACAGGGAGAGTAAGGTTTTTTGCGTTTCCAGGGGTAGGTTTTTTAACATTTCATATGCCACACGGTCCGATCCTGGGGCAGAATTAGTGCAGCTGTGTAGCGATGTCTGTAGTTCCGCTAAGCAGAATGGTTGATTGTATGCCTCGTGCTTTGTACATTTGGTCTCCAGTTTCTGTTTCTCAATTCTTGTCTTGTACCGTTGGAACGCTTCCGGGTAGTCCGACGAGCTGGACACTTGCTCGAAGTGTGCGCCTAGGCAGTTCGCCTGGTCTTCCAAGCTGTCACCTTGTGTGTTTACGAGAGGGAGTGAATATGCTTGTCTTCCTATTACCTTACTGACCCTGTTCCAGACTTTACCCTCATCTGTATAAGAATTAATGCCTGATAAAAATTTATGCCAACTTTCCCTTCTTGCCTGTCGGCGCGTCCTCCTTCCTTGGGACTTTATGTTCTTAAAGTTCGTAAGATTCTCGGCAGTCGGTGAGTCTCGAAGCAACCTCCATGCTTTGTTTTGTTTTTTGCGCGCATTTCGACACTCATTATTCCACCATGGGACACGTCGTTTCCCAGAGAGTCCAGTTGTTTGTGGAATACATTTGGTTGCAGCGTCAATCAAAAAGGCTGTAAAATATTCCACAGCAGCTTCCATGCTTAACGCACACATGTCGGTCCAAGCTAACAGAGTATCTTTTTGAAACTGTTTCCAGTCGGCTTTGTCGGTGAGTCATTTGGGAACCTGTGGAGGACATTCATTTGCTATTGGTGTGCTCAGAACAATAGGAAAATGGTCACTTGCGTAAGCATTATCAATAGCTTTCCATTTGAGTAAGGGCAGGAGTGATGGAGATGTAATGCTCAGGTCTATGGAGGAGTAGGTATTGTTAGCAAGGCTATAATATGTTGCTTTTTTCTGATTCAACAGACATGCGCCGGAAGAGAAAAGGAATTGTTCAATTAGACGACCTCGCGCATCGCAGCGAGAGTCACCCCATAGACTGCTGTGTGCATTGAAGTCTCCAAGGACGAGGTAGGGCTCAGGAAGTTGATCTATTAATGACTGGAATTCGTGTTTACTCAGTCGGTGGAGTGGAGGTATGTAAATAGAGCAAATTGTGACCAGTTTGCTGAAGATAACGGCTCGGACGGCTACTGCCTCAAGGGTTGTCTGAAGTGGTATATGTGTACAGGCTGTTCCTTGATTAACTATTATGGCAACACCACCGGATGACGCGACGGCATCATCCCGGTCCTTTCTCAAAATAATGTAACGGCGTAGAAAATTAGTGTGTTTGTGTTTCAGGTGTGTTTCTTGTACACACAGAACTTTTGGTGAGTGTTCGTGTAAAAGTTCTTGGACATCGTCGAGGTTTCTAAGCAGTCCTCTGACGTTCCATTGTAGAATTTGTGTATCCATTTTAACGTAGTTTGATGCTGTGTGTACAAGAGGGTTGTCTTACGTTACAGGGCCTTTTGGGGGCCCTGTAATGCGGGGTTTTTCTTTTCTGGCGCGCTCCAAAGAGCTGCGCCTGTCCTTCGGCGTCTCAGTCGCCGGAGGAGGCTGACTTGTGTCCATCACCTCTTGTGAGGTGGCGGATGGTGCCTGCTCGGCAGGCACGTTCACGGCGGTTTCGGACCTGACTGCTTTCGCAGTGGCCCGGGGTCCGGCAGACTCGGGAGTCTGCTGGCCCTGTTTGGAAGGGGGGCGGAGCAGCGCAGGCTACTCCAGCCGGGGGCGCTGGTGGCGCGGCCGCGGTCACACTCGGTGTGAATCTCACGGGCGCCGAGAAACGTGGCGCGGCACCCCGGCGCGCCACGTCGCGAAAGAGGGATCGGACTGGTGTTGTGCGGAGAAGCGTTTACGTGCCTCTTGGAAGGAAAGGTTGAATTTCACTTTAAGTTCTATTATCTGCTTTTCTTTTTTCCACGAGGGGCACGATCGCGAGTAGGCGGGATGATCTCCTTCACAGTTGGGACAGTGGGCTGCGGAGGTGCAGGTGATTGATTGATTAGTGGGGTTTCTTGGCGCAAGGGCCATGGGTGGCCAAAGAGCGCCATGTCTTTGATGTGGTGTTTGCAATGGAAAATGATTATGATGATAGGGTGTATTACGGCTGTATAGAGGCCTAAAATCACGCGCTATATAGAAGCGTAAAAGCTGTGTATAAAGTATAAAAATATGGCGGCGATACGTGATGCGATCTGTGGGTGTGGAATCAATTGCGAGTGAGTATGGTATCTACAAATGAGAGACATGAAAACAGCACGAATGCCTCCTCAAGGCATTTGAAGCCAAAGGCAGGGAGGCAGGTGCCTTTTTTAATAGAGCTGCCGCAGCAACAACCTCTTTAAGAGGTTGTGCTACGGGTTGCCAGTGTATATTACATGAAAGCTTTGAATTTCTTTTAAAAACGCCAACAGAGATTGATGTTTAAAAACCGGTTCGCTCCCTATAAGCATCGTTGGATGTAATGGTATTTGTTCGCGGAATGCTAATGGCAAGTACTTTTTTCTTAAATGATCTAATTCGGTGCATTGGATAAGAATGTGCAGGACAGTGAGTGGTTCACCACACTTATCACACAAAGGTGGATCATCACCGGACAAAAGGTGTGAGTGTGTGCTGTGTGTGTGTCCTGTTCTTAATCTGGTGAGTGTTACTTCTGTGTGGCGTGACTTGGATACTGCCGGCCAATTCGCGAGCTGTGGCTTGATTAGATGAAGTTTATTGTGTGTTTCCCTATCCCATAACCGCTGCCAATGATCCCTGAGTTTTCGTTTAAGGAATGGTTTGAGATCAAGTGCAGGGACAGATACGGTTGTATTGGCTGTAGCGTTTTCGTGGGCGGAGACAGCTAACTGGTCCGCCAACACGTTTCCTTGGATCTCCCTGTGGCCTGGCACCCAGCAGACTACGACATGCTGTTTGTGTGCATAGAGCGAGCATAAAAGCGAGTAGAGGGAAACAAGGACAGGATTTTTTGTGCTTTTTTAGACTTTTCAAAGCTTTTACCACGCTCAAAGAATCAGTGTAAATCACTGCGTTTTGTAGTTGTAATTGTTTGATGTGTTTTACTGCCGCAAGTATCGCCGAAGCTTCTGCTGTGAAGATACTCGTATTAGAATCCAGAACACCGGCATCCGAAAAAGACGGACCGACCGCTGCGTACGACACAGAAGTGTGAGACTTGGAGGCGTCGGTGTAGAATTCTGGACAAGTGTATTTGTGCTGCAGTTCGTAGAAGTATGAACGTATGTGTGCAGTAGGCGCGTGTTTTGTAACATCTGTGAAAGAAACATCGCAATCTATTATCTGCCACTGCCACGGCGGGAGACTTGCAGCGGGAGGTACCAAACGGTGTTCAAAAAGTGGCACACCCGCTTCCTCAGCGAGGCCCCTCACACGAAGTGAATAGGGCTGTCTCAGCGACGGACGGTTCTCAAATAGGGCAGTGCTGGACAGATCATTGATGGTGGAGTGTGTGGGGTGTTCTTTGTCTGCGTTCACTTTGAGATAATAAACAAACGACATGTACGATCTTTGCATGTTTAGCGACCACTCGTTCGATTCGACGTACAGGCTTTCTACGGGGGTGGTGCGAAAAGCACCCGTGGAAAGGCGAATGCCTAGATGGTGGATAGGATCAAGCATCTTTAAGGCTGTTGGTG
>JALIZH010031690.1:0-16201 GCA_030522465.1 Rhipicephalus appendiculatus
TGAAGCGGTGGCGAAGCCAAGAATTTTGTCCGGGGACGGGGGGGGGGGGGGGGGGAGGCTCACATGTGAACACTATATATATATATATGTGTGTGTGAACTTAAAGGCTCGTTTCTTTGTTGAACGCATTATTAATGAGACCTAACAGACAATGATGCCAAGGAAAGTATAGGGGACTTTATTAGAAGTAATTGTAATGTCATCATCATCATCATCATCATCATCAGCCTGCCTACGCCCACTGCAGGGCAAAGGCCTTTCCCATGTTTCGCCAATCAGCCCGGTCCTGTGCTTTCTGCTGCCACGTTATACCTGCAAACTTCTTAATCTCATCGTATACCCACCTAATTTTCTGTCTCCCCCTCACGCGTTTGCCATCTCTTGGAATCCAGTCAGTTACCCTTAATGACCAGCGGTTATCCTGCCGACGTGCTACGTGCCCGGCCGATATCCATTTCTTCTTCTTGATTTCAACTATGATATCCTTAACCCCCGTTTGTTCCCTGACCCACTGTGCTCTCTTCCTGTCTCTTAAGGTTACACCTATCATTTTCCTTTTCATCGCTCGCTGCGTCGTCCTCAGTTTAAGTTGAACCCTCTTTGTAAGTCTCCAGGTTTCTGCTCCGTAGGTTAGTACCGGTAAGATGCAGCTGTTATATACCTTCCTCTTGAGGGATAGTGGTACTAGGGTGTGTTCAGATAAGAACGTCGGTGCATGTCCGCCGACCCCCTTTAATTTCGCCGAAAAAAATATATTTTGTTTTCCGAGTCCCGAGGACCACAAAACCACTTTTGGTTTCGCGAGAAAAAATTTCATCTTTTAAAAAAATTCACAAGTCTCCGCTGAGCCGCCACCGCCTCTTTCGAATTTCGCGAAAATGGGATTTCGATGAGACGCTACAAAAACACTATTGTAGCTGTTGGTCCGAAAAATTTTCTCCACATACTACGGATAGTTTGTGTTGGGAAAAAATTATTACTTTGCAGTTTTGATGTTGTTCTGTTCAAAAAAAAAAAAAATCGCGAAATCGACACAAAGCTCAATAATGCTCACATTTAAGATTTTTTTCCTCCGCAAGTATAAACGCCAGACTTCCCGAAGTTTCTGAAAACATTGCCATATGTTTGGTGAACAAGTGTGCTGAACGAAATACCTGACAGTGGCTTCAAACGTTAACCAGAAATGTTCAACTGAGGACATGTCTCTCAAAATGCAATATTTTGAAGATCATTTAAAAAAAAAACACCATCTCCGATTTTTTTTAAACTCTCCATAATTAAAGCCAAGCACGTGTTCTAACTTAATCTGTAAAAACATGTTGCGTTATTTTTGTGAGGTCGGAACTACGAAGCCCGAAAAGTGGCCAAATTGACGTATAGTGAGTAACCACAAAATGGAGCGAGCATGGAGCAATAGTTGCCATTATCGTTATTTTTAGGTCGCGAATGTCTTCTGTGGATTGACGAATTGTCAGGAATTGTCAGGAATTGTCAGGAAGAGGAAATTATTACTAGATTTTTTTTACGCAAGTCACAAAAACTTCTACACGGGTCCCAGCCACTGAGCATGCCGCGATAATGAGTCGCACTCTTCGCAGGAATCCCTTTCAAAATTTTTCGCGCATGTGAGCGTGCGTACGCCTCATAAAGGAGGTGGCTGGAGAGGATCCAAAGGTGGATATTTATCGCTTCCCATGGCACGTCGGTAATGTGATAACGCAGACGGTGCGTGTCGGCACAAGCGGCGCTTCTGCAGCGCGAGTGCGCTCACCCGCTCCCTAAAAAAAAAAAAAAAAAAAAAAAAAAAAAAAAAAAAAAAAAAAAAAGAACATAAACAAGAAACAGCTCAACTCGCTTAAGAATGGTCGAAGTAATAACGGAACGTCGGCTTTCACTTCCGTTCGTCGTCGACAACCCGGCAGTCCTCTGCTGGTGAGTACGCGTGCGCGTATTACACTCCCCTGATATTGATGACCACGTTGTGGAGCTCAGAGCGAGCGTTTTGCGCTGACTACCCAAAGAGGCATACGAAGAAGATTGCCTACAAGCGGAACTTTCCATGTGTGAAAGATTTGAATGTCGCCTTACTAAGGAAGCGCATGCCAGAAAAAGCCTCATCCATCAGAGAAACCGACATTTTGTGCCAGAGCTGTTTCAACCGCTTGAAACAGATCGCCGTAGAGTCTTTAGATGCATCTCAGTCTGACGCAAATTTTGTTCCCGAACAAATTGCTGTCGATGAGCTAAACGTACTCGTTAAGACAACCGAAGTGACAACCCTTAATTTTGGCGAAAGTGAAAGCACAGTGCCGAGTGTCTTACTCCAAGCGTAAGAAATCGCAGATCGAGGGCGCTATCTCCAGGACAATTTCTGCGGTCCTTACAGTAGCGTACGGCACTACAGAGGAACCTGGTCCTTCAGCGGAAACCTGCAACACGTGTCGCGAGTGGCTGCGCAACCTAAAGCACACATTCGATACCTGCGAATCATACTATGAACGCTGCCGCCTCCTGACATTGCTCCCTGTGAACCTTTCTCACCAAGAGATTCAGGAAATGATTTAATCCGCAACTCGGCATCTCATTCGGAAATCCAGAAAATACAGACACCCGGGTGTGGTCAAATCCGGACCTCTACACCAGATCGAAGCTGAAGCCAGAAAACTTGCAGGCAGCAATGAAATATTATACTGACGATGAGCTCAACTCCACCCAAAAAAAGCCCAAACAAGAAAGATTTCATTGCAATTAGTTCTAAAGGACAAAAATAGTACGTTTCAAAACGGCTGATGACCAGGTCCATTCGGGAAACATTTCGTCTACAGCGGCTCACCCTGACACAGGGGTCGAGCTCACGAAGTTCTCCTCCTTGAGGCCGAAATGGGTTGTGTGCACAAGATTGCTTCACCAGGAGCAAGATACGCACAAGTGCTTCAGTGTCGTCTAACTTGTCTGACTATGACTTGTGACTATGACTCCCTGTGTATACAAAAGGGGTAATTAAACAGTTCCTTCCGAGAGCTCGACTTGACTACATTTCTAGAAATCTTGCGGTTAGTCCTTACGCCAGGACCAAAACTGCGACGCGTGCAAGCACGCAAATGAACAAATTTGCACTTTAAAACAACTCTTTGGTTTTATCTGTCAAGCTGTTGTCCCTCGAGCACAACAGATGGCATTCAGGACCTAAAAATAACGATAATGGCAACTATAGCTCCATGGTCGCTCAATGTTGTGGTTACTCACTATACGTCAATTTGGCCACTTTCCGGGCTTCGTAGTTCCGACCTCACAAAAATAATGCAACATGTTTTTACAGCTTAAGTTAGAACACGTGCTTGGCTTTAATTATGGAGAGTTTAAAGAAAATCGGAGATGGTGTTTTTTTTTTAAATGATCTTCAAAATATTGCATTTTGAGAGACATGTCCTCAGTTGAACATTTCTGGTTAACGTTTGAAGCCACTGTCAGATATTTCGTTCAGCACACTTGTTTACCAAACATATGGCAATGTTTTTTAAAACTTTGGGAAGTCTGGCGTTTATACTTGCGGAGGAAAAAAAATCTTAAATGTGAGCATTATTGAGCTTTGTGTCGATTTCGCGATTTTTTTTTTTTGAACAGAACAACATCAAAACTGCAAAGTAATAATTTTTTCCCAACACAAACTATCCGTAGTATGTGGAGAAAATTTTTCGGACCAACAGCTACAATAGTGTTTTTGTAGCGTCTCATCGAAATCCCATTTTCGCGAAATTCGAAAGAGGCGGTGGTGGCTCAGTGGGGACTTGTGAATTTTTTAAAAGAAGATGAAATTTTTTCTCGCGAATCCAAAAGTGGGTTTGTGGTCCTGGGGACTCGGAAAACAAAATATATTTTTTTCGGCGAAATTAAACGGGGTCGGCGGACATGCACCGACGTTCTTATCTGAACACACCCGGTAGACTATCATTTATGATTTGATAATGCTTGCCGAATGAGCCCCATCTCAACCTTATTCTTCTAGTTATTTTACTCTCATGGTTCGGCTCCGCGGTTACTACCTGTCCTAAGTAGACGTACTCCTTTACAGCTTCCAGTGTCTCGCCACCCATCGCAAAGCGCTGTTCTCTGCCAAGATTGTTCCACATTACTTTAGTTTTATGCATATTAATTTTCAGACCTACTCTTCTACTTTTCGTATCCAGTTCAGTAATCATAAGCTGTAATTCGTCTCCCGCGTTACTCATCAATGCAATGTCATCAGCGAATCGCAGGTTCTAAGATACTGTCCATTAACTCTTATCCCTAACTCTTCCCAATCTAGGGCCCTGAAAACCTCCTGTAAACACGCGGTGAATAGCATAGGAGAGATCGTGTCTCCCTGCCGTACGCCCTTCTTTATTGGGATTCTGTCGCTTTCTTTATGGAGGACTATAGTGGCTGTGGATCCGCTGTAGATTTCTTCCATTATGTTTATATAAGCTTCGTCGATGCCCTGATTCCGCAGTGCCTGCATGACTTCTGATGTCTCCACCGAATCAAATGCCTTCTCGTAGTTTATGAAGGCTATGTATAGGGGTTGGTTGTATTCCGCGCATTTCTCTATCACCTGATTGATAGTATGAATATGGTCTGTTGTTGAGAAGCCTGTACGAAATCCTGCCTGGTCCTTTGGTTGATTGAACTCTAATGTATTAATTGTGTTAGCGATTACTTTTGTAAATAGCTTGTAGACAACGGACCGTAAGCTGATGGGCCTGTAATTTTTCAGGTCCTTGACGTCCCCTTTCTTATGGATCAAGATGATGTTGGCATTCTTCCAAGAATCTGGTATCCTCCCTGTCGAGAGACACTTCGTATACAGGGTGGCCAGTTTTTCTAACATAATCTCTCCACCGTCTTTCAACAGGTCTGATGTTACCTGATTCTCACCAGCGGCTTTGCCTCTTTGCATTCCCTTTAGGGTTTTCTTTACTTCTGTTAATACTGGTGGGATGTCAGATTCCTCTGAGCTATTATTGCTTCTTACGTTATCATCCTGACTTGTCTCGGCTGCTGTACAGATCCGAACCGTCGGCATGTCATCGGCAGATCTCTGTAGAACTCTTCCGCTACCTCAACTATGCTATCCATATTGGTTGTGACCTTGCCTTCCTTGTCCCTTAATGCATACATCTGATTTTTGCCTGTGCACAGTTTTGTCTTCATAGCTTTGAGGCTTCTTCCGTTCTTTAGAGCTTGCTCAATTCTCTCCATATTATACTTTCTTATGTCGGCTACTTTACGCCTATTGATTAACTTGGAAAGCTCCGCCAGCTCTATTTTCGGCAGGATCCGAACCGTCGCATGTTCGGATCCTGCCGGTGGCAAGTTATCTTTTCGTCCACTTTTCTTTCTTCACATTTACATTACAATTACTTCTAATAACGTCCCCTATACTTTCCTTGGCATCATTGTGTGTTAGTTCTCATTAATGATGTGTTTAACAAAGAAACGAGCCCCTAAGTTCACACTTCTCTCCTTCGTTCATAGCGAGGGTCTCGTTCTGGCAGACTTGTTGCCTTCAGGTGGTATGCGAGGGATTATTAGTCAGCTGCCAGCTCGTAATAAGATAACGTGCTGCGTGAAGCCCATAGGAAAAAAGAGTGTTTCCACACTCGCAGTAATGGCAACAGGCGGCTCTGACTGACGCTCCAACGTTTAATGCACATATAAAACCCTATAAAGTGGACGGAGGGATGACCGCCACCGTAGCTCATGCAGAGGTAGAGCATCGTACGCTTTATTCGAAGGTCGCAGGTTCAGATCCTGCCGGTGGCAAGTTATCTTTTCGTCCACTTTTCTTTCTTCACATTTACATTACAATTACTTCTAATAACGTCCCCTATACTTTCCTTGGCATCATTGTCTGTTAGTTCTCATTAATAATGTGTTTAACAAAGAAACAAGCCCTTAAGTTCACACTTCTCTCCTTATATATATATGTATATATATATATATATATATATATATATATATATATATATATATATATATATATATATATATATATATATATATATATATATATATATATATATATATATGTCTCTTGCTGAGCGAAAAATCATAGAGGAAAACGTCGCTGACATGCTCCAACGAGAGGTAATTCGTCCATCAGCTAGCGCTTGGTCATCGCCGGTTGTTTTGGTACGAAAAAGGATGGCTCTGTGCGCTTTTGCGTCGATTACCGGGCACTTAACAAGATCACACGCAAGGACGTGTACCCCATGCCACGCATTGACGACGCTCTTGATTCCCTACAAGGCGCGGAATACTTTTCAAGCCTCGATTTGCGTTCGGGATATTGGCAAATTCCCATGCACGAAGACGATAAGGAAAAAACGGCATTTGCAACTCCCGACGGATTATACGAATTTAACGTGATGCCTTTCGGGCTCTGCAACGCGCCTGCCACATTTGAGCGCATGATTGACACCGTGCTGCGCGGCCTGAAATGGAAGACCTGCCTCTGCTACCTGGACGACATTGTTATCTTTTCGTCAACGTTTCCTCAGCACCTGCAACGCCTGGACGAAGTCCTAACATGCCTTGCTGGCGCGGGTCTGCAACTCAACACCAAGAAATGCCGTTTCGCCAGCAAATCCATCAAGGTTCTCGGTCATGTCGTGAGCAAGGACGGAATTCGCCCTGACCCCGACAAGACTGCTGCCGTCCTTCGCTTCCCGCGCCCCGGAAGGCCTAAGGATTTGCGGAGTTTTCTTGGCCTCGCATCCTATTTTCGTCGTTTCATACGACACTTCGCTTCAATAGCTGCGCCACTACACAAACTACTTGCTTCCGATGTACCCTTTGTGTGGTCCGAAGAATGTCAATCGGCGTTTGACCTGTTGAAGGAAGCCCTGACGTCAGAGCCTGTACTCCGCCATTTTGATGAGACCGCCCCGACACTCCTGCATACAGACGCCAGCGGGCTCGGTATAGGTGCTGTTCTTCTCCAATGCGATGACTCTTCACGGGAGAGAGTCGTTGCATACGCTAGTCGAGTGCTCACCGCTTCCGAGAAGAACTATACGATCACTGAGCAGGAGTGCCTCGCTGTGGTTTGGTCAGTACAGAAGTTTCGTCCTTATCTGTACGGCTGTCAATTCACTATTGTAACGGACCACCACGCCTTATGCTGGCTATCTACATTGAAGAACCTGTCCGGGCGCCTGGGTCGGTGAATTCTACGCCTGCAAGAGTATCAGTATGAGATTATTTACAAATCTGGCAAAAAACATCAAGACGCCGACGCTCTTTCCCGTTGCCCACTACCTACGGCTCCGCCCGACACTCCCGCAACCGTTCCAGACAACACCAGTTTGGACGTCACTTCTAGTTCAGTTGCCTTGCTCGCCTCACTGGACCAGCTGCCCGCCGACGACGAGCAACCATTCAGCTCTCGCCAGCTCGCTGACCCGTACTGTCGGCGCATCATAGACCACCTCTCTGCAGCTTCGCGTCCACCCAACGCACGGCTTCGTCGTCAACTCTACCAATTTAAGCTGGAGGATGGTGTACTATATCGTCACATTTATCATCCTGACGGTCAACGCTGGGTACCTGTTCTACCACGCTCTCTTCGACATCGCGTACTTAACGCCTTTCACGACGATTCGACTGCTGGCCACCTTGGCTTTCACAAAACCTACGACCGCATTCGAAGCCGCTTTTATTGGCCTGGCCTTTCTACCAGCGTGGCGAGGTACGTAGGTTCGTGCGCTCCATCCCAGCGTCGCAAACTTCCGACATCTGCTCCTGCCGGCCAGTTACAGCCAATTCCTGTGCCCCACAACACCATTCGAGGTCGTAGGTGTTGACCTTTATGGGCCTCTTCCCGTCACTGGCGCTGGAAATCGATGGATAGTGACCGCCGTAGACCACCTGACGCGCTACGCCGAGACAAGTTCTGTGGTTACTGGTTCAGCTTCGGAAGTTGCTGACTTCGTCCTCCAGGCCATAATTCTGCGTCATGGTGCTCCTCGCATACTCCTAAGCGACCGCGGAAAGGCATTCTTATCCCAACTGCTAAGTGAAGTTCTACGCGCTTCTGGCACTACACACAAGACAGCGTCTAGCTACCATCCTCAAACAAACGGTCTGACCGAGAGATTTCACCGAACCCTCGCCGACATGATTGCTGTCTACATTGAACCGGACCACAAAAACTGGGATAAACTTCCACCATTCCTCACCTTCGCCTACAACACCGCCGTCCAGCGCACCACCGGCTACTCGCCGTTTTATCTCGTTTATGGACGTTCACCTACTTTCTTTCTCGACATTTCTTTCTTCACCGGCAATGGCACTTCATGTCAGTCTTCTTGCGAAGAATACATTTCCCGCCTTGCCCAGTGTCGCCAGCGTGCTCGTATGAACACAGAAGCCACGCAACAAGAAAGGAAGGTCATTTACGACACCTTTCATCGTGTCGTGTCATTCCGACCGGGTGAAGAGGTGTTGCTCCTGACACCGATTCGCACACCGGGTCTGTGCGACAAGTTCCGGCCTCGGTTCATCGGCCCGTACGTAGTTTTGGAGCAGACTTCGCCCGTCAACTATCGCGTGACGCCACTTGTCGTGCCAACTGACCGCCGTTACCGCAGCACCGAGGTTGTTCACGTCTCCCGCATGAAGCACTTCACGCGACGTTCCTCGACACCTTGACTTGCAGCGGCCAGGCTGGCCGCTTCCACGTGGGGGGGAATTAGTGTAGGCATCTATTATGCACTTCATCCTCATTTGAGCAGCCATCAATCATCATCATCTGTTTGGCTGCGAATCATCATCGTTTTTGGGTGCGCGCTTCATCATCGGATCCGTGGCGCTTGTTCGCTCCCGAGTTCGCGGCCTAATAAACGTCGTCACATTCGAGTCGTCATAATATATATATATATATATATATATATATATATATATATATATATATATATATATATATATATATATATATATATATATATATATATATATATATATATATATATAAGGAGGAAAGGACACACACACACACACACACACACACATATATATATATATATATATATATATATATATATATATATATATATATATATGTGTGTGTGTGTGTGTATATGTGTATGTGTGTGTGTGTGTGTTTATTTATGAGAGAAAGATGCCTATTGGCTTCTCCAGCATTTTAAATGTTGTCATAGTTGCATGATAGTGCTGCTACAGCACAAAATCTGTTAAAAACTGTGATCTAATGAAATGCATATTTTTTGTTTTCCTTTACACTTCTCATCATTCACAGTACCTGTCCGGTGAAACGTGCCCGCTTGCCACTGCGGAGGAAATAATTAAAAGTCTTTTACATAGGGCTGCCCAAGTGAACTAACGAAAGTCCATGCAACTCTGGAAACGCAGTACATTCTTTGAGACCCATTTGGAAAAGTGAACGTTGTTTAAGTGGCATTATAGTACTACCGAAACTATATTTCGCGCTTAATTCTACTGACATGACGTTGCTGCATCACACGTTTCCGGCGAAGAAGGCCTTCATATTTTCCTCTCCAGCTGTTCACCTTGAACAATAGTTACACCAGGATCTATCACGCACCGCAATGGTCATGTATTGTTGCATGATTACTCGAAATAAATCTTACTACGACTTTGGAATATGAAAGCTTCATTTGAGAAGGTTTGTATATTTACGTTACAATCACTATATCATTTAAGTTGAGTCATGTGAAGAAGCCATTTGGAAAACACAAATTTATTATTGAAGATATAAATTATAATAACAAATAATGCACTAAATTTAAACCTCTCTATATTTTGCTCTGCATTTGCATGCTCCTGTTTTTCCGCTCGTGTTTGGAGATCCATCTACATAATCGATCGAGCAGAATTCACTAGAAACGTCACAATTATCTTAGTTTCGAAGAGCTAATTGATCAAAATCTGTTGAAAACGGTGATCGAATCAATTTTTCATGCTGTGTGCGCATGTGTTTTTCCCGCTATACTTCGCACTGTTAGAATAAGCTCGCGCGCGAAATCTGCCAGCTGTACTATTGAATAAAACAATAACGAAGAGCGACGTTACGTCTAGCAGACTTACATACATATGGGAGCTTTGTCATAGACACAGTGATCAAGTTTACCTTCTGGTAGTGCCATTTTAACGCAATACTACGTAAGTTTGTCTACCCACCAGATAATTTTTTTCCACCTTTCCACCTGACGTCCCACTAAAGATATACTGCTATGCTTTCTTATTAGAAAGTGCAACTGATAGCATTTATTTGCCCGAAAACTAAGCAAGCGTTCACACTGATTGCATACCTTAATAATGCGTGGTGCATCTATTGCTGAGATGAACTGCCGGTGAGCGAAATTATTATGACCTGTTTCTCTGACCGCAAACGAGAACCAGAAGTGAAATGTAAAATTTGCTTTGGAATATAGGATGCTACCTCATGCTATTTAGACGACACGATGTTTTGCGGATGAGCACCTATCATACTGCTTCGTTTCCAGAGTTGTATAGACATCCATTCACGTGCTTTATGAGATATTAACTTTTTAGGCAGGACCTTTCAACACCACTTATCCCAAAACATTACGCTACTGAGTCACGAGACAACGAAGCTCACATAGAGAACTGTGGTTCTATGGAATACACATTAAATATAGATTTTCGTTGACTTCGTGATACTAGCATTTCTAAAAGACAAAAAAAAATACAAAGCAAACAAAATTTTAAAGCTCAGGCCACCGCGGTGGTGCAGTAGTTACGGTGCTCGACTGCTGACGCGAATGATGTGGGTTCCATCCCGACCGCGGCAGTGGCATTTTTATGGAGACGAAATGCTTGAGGCCACTGTAAGTGCGCTCCCCCCTCTCTCCTCTAGGAATCCTCTACTCTACGGAGCGGCTCCCAGGAGGGGGGGGCGGGCGTAGCCAGGAGGGGGGGGCTTATGGGGCTGAAGCCCCATAACCCCCCCTCCTGGCTACGCCCCTGCTATGAAGTTGTGTGTCCTTCTCTGATCTGTGGATACAACTTGAACTGAAATTTGTGTTAGTGAACCTTCTATCGTAAAGTGAACTTTTGCCAGCGAACTGTACATTGTCATGCTAGTTTCTTTATTTGTTTGGGTTTTCTGTTTGATTTCTTTACTCTTTCTTGAATTCAGCATAACAAGGCTTTTTCTTATATTTCATTTTGTTTTTGCCGCAAGAGGGTGAAATCTAACTAGCCTAAGCCCTACAACAACAACAACGCTCGTATTGTACCAGAACAGAGAATATTTGTTGTAAACGTGAAGCCGTAGCCTAATTACAGTTGTGACAACGTCGGATTGCACGAATAATAGCAAGATAATGCTGCTTGAAATACTTCTGTTTAAATTTCAATTAAACAGCAGAAGGGGAAGAGCATTTATTGTGTTCATTTTGGTCAACGAAACAATGTACATATGCTTTCAACATTCTTTTCTGAAATATAAAAAAAACTATTATTTATGCATGAACTACCTAAAGCTTACGCCAATACCTTGGCCGACATCTATAAAGACTCCACAGCTACCCTGCTTCTTCACAAAAGAAAAGATAAAATTACGATGAAAAAGGAGTTACAATATCCTCAGTGTTGTTGTCTCTATCCTTAGAGGTAGTATTTAAACAGCTAGACTAGGAACAAGCAGGAATCGGAGTAAACGGAGAATGTCTCAGCAACGTACGATTTGCAGATGACATAGTACTCTTCAGTAACGATGCCGAGATATTACAAAAAAAGGAACTTCCCCATCTCCCGCTAAAGGGAACCATGTGTGGATGCGAAGCAGCGGGGGGGATGGTTAGCTTGAGCGGGAGAAACGTCGCCGCTCCCGTTTCGCGGTAGCGGTCCGGGCGCTGATCGCGGCGCTGCACAGGAGAGACTTTGAGGCGCACGCGCTCCGTCATTTTCATACCGCGGAACTACCGTGGCGCCCCCCAGCGGAGTATGCAGCTGTCGCACCACCTGTCGTGCGCGCTGCTCCGTAGAAGATTCCTAGAGGAGAGAACGGGGGGGGAACCGTAGGAGAGGAGAGAGAGGGGAAGGGGACGCGCATGCGCTGCGGGGATGTGGGACGCGCGAGCCGCTCCGTAGAGGATTCCTAGTGGAGAGAAAGGGGTGAGTGTAGGAGAGGAGGGGGAGAGGACGTGCATGCGCTGTGGGGATGTGGGACGCGGGCGCCGCTCCGTAGAGTAGAGGATTCCTAGAGTAGAGAAAGGGGGGTGAGCGTAGGAGAGGAGAGAGAGGGGGGGAGGGGACGCGCATGCGCTGTGGAGGTGTAGGGGGGAACCGTAGGAGAGGGGAGAGAGGGGGGAGAGGACGCGCATGCGCTGCGGGGATGTGGTACGCGGGAGCCGCTCCGTAGAGGATTCCTAGAGGAGAGAAAGGGGGTGAGCGTAGGAGAGGAGAGAGGGGGGAGAGGACGCGCATGCGCTGTGGGGATGTGGGACGCGGGCGCCGCTCCGTAGAGTAGAGCATTCCTAGAGGAGATAAAGGGGGTGAGCGTAGTAGAGGGGGGAGAGACGCGCATGCGCTGTGGTGGTGTGGGACGCGGGAAGGAGGGATGGACTAAGAAACGGACGCGTAGAATGACACGTTGCAGGAGCTAATCGCAGAGGCCACGGTCATGATGCATGGACTTAACTTTACAGCTCCTAGACGGCGGCATCATCCCGCCGACCCCGAGAACTGAGAGAGGAAGGTGTGAAATATAAAAGGCGCGTCTGTAACGTCGAGAGATTATGTGACCGGGACGCAGTGGATAGCGTGCCTGGCCTCTGCTGTCGTGGACCGATAGAGCATGGGTTCGACTACCGTTGATGGAACTTTTTCTTCGTCATTTGATCGTATTCATTTTTTCCACTTCATTTCCGTGAGAGAAATAAGTCACTAAGTCTTGGTCAGGGCTGGGCAGTACCGAAGATACATGTATCTTAGATACTATCTTAGATACTCTTTGGGTATCTTGTATCTGTATCGCGATACGTCTCGCAAAACGAGTATCTGTATCTGTATTTTCGATACATTGAATAATATATCGCGTATTTTAAGATACAAGATACTACTATAGAAACCCCACCCTGCGAAACAACAAACGTCAGCTGAACTCTGCTTCTCAAGCTGATACTGCTGCCACTAGCCACCTCAATAAAGCTAACGACAGTGATATTTCTTTGTCTTTTTGCCAGAGTGCTCCAATGAGCATAAGAAATAAGGTCTATACGCGTCTCTACTGGTGGAGCAAAGTCACGTGGTGGCGCTCGAGCCATCTCGACAAAAACAAGCGCGCGAACGTCTACGTGCAGCCGACCTTTTGTTTCTCCATATTTTCTTTCTTTTTAGCTGATGTCGGTGCCATGAACCTTGTTTGTAGCCACGGTACTGTGCTGCGTACTACAATGCGTGCGGCGTCTTTCGCTCAAATTAGGATGCGGCTATAGTGTCGATATCGAAGTTTGTCTTGCGTGGTGCTTCGTTGCAGTCTCAAAAATGCAAGAATGTGGTTGCTCTGCGTCTCGCTGCTTTTTAACAGATTTGACAGATCTCTTCGATGTAAGCTTGACTTGCACACTATGAGATTATATGCCCATTAGATTCTAACAACCGTCGCTCCACCGGTGTCGATGCTATATGCAATAGAACAAGCATTTACGTAATAGATGATATTTTGGCGTACTGTATCTTTGTTCTTCGTGCTAAATTATGCAAGAACATTTTTTAATGATAGCTGGATTGTTAGCACAAGTGCTCTCTTTGCTGTCCTCCGTTTGCATGCCACACATTACCTAGGCCTCTGTGCAGTTTTTTTTTTTCACCCGTTTGTTAACTGTAATAAATTTTTTGTAACCTTCTCCTCTATTCCTTCTCTTATTTATTCTTATTTTCAATTGACTGCGTCATTGCTACTATTTAAATATCTACATTCCATGTGAGTTTACTGTTAAGGCGATGTTCGGGCCAAGGTAAAATATTCTGAGCGTGCCTAGCGCTTTCAGGAACAAAAATTCTGCTTACGATTTAATAAAACAGCGAAATTGAGTTTACATTATAGCAATGGAAATTATAACGAAAAATCTTAAAGACATTAGGAAGGGGATTTGAGAAACATAATATCAAGTACTACGGTTTTCTCATCAGCGTCCCCACGAGCCCTTTAGTGCTATTTTCCGTGGGCACTGAGTTTTCTATTGTCTGACTTTAACACCTAAGTTGACGATACATCATGCTTTATTTTCCTAGCTTTTGGGGGGTGCCGCCTGTATCGTGTTTATAAAGGGTGTCACGTAACTGGAACCAAATATATACAAAGAAGTGCTTAACCTCAACTGAATAAAACCATAGGGACTATGATAAAACCAACGATGGGGTTTACTGCCATGTGGCTCTCATTATGGTATCTTTATATTGCGCTTAATTTCTTAACTACGATGAGAGATGTAACATTTCTGCTATTCATTTTGGGGCCATCTGTGTTTCTTTGCGTTTTAGAGGGCATTCTAAAACGACAGATCTGACTTTTTGTGGTAAATTACAGGCTACGTAGTGATTTTCCCGGCGTTTAAAGAAAGTCGAAGAAATATGACCACGCTACTGCACTCGTACGCTATTGTGCTGCAGCGCTCTCAGACGTGCTTCGAGCGGACCTCAGCGAAATGAAGTGCCGTGGCTTAGGCATCGGCTCCACAGTGCGTCACCATTTCTGACCGCCACAAAAGGCCAAGAAACACCATCGTCCCTGACAAGCGACAGGCTGACGGTCCGCGCGCCAGTTGTTTCGCTCGATGCCTGTTTAAGAGCGCTGCAGTACGATAGCGCATGAACGCTGTCACGTGGTTTTATTTGATATTTCGCGTGCTTTCTTTAAAAGTCAAAATATATTCAGCATGCAGCATGTACGCCGCCAAAAAAACAACTGCATCGGTCGTTTTTAAATGCGTTCTACGATGTGACGAAGCGCACTCTGCCCTAAAGTGAATAATAAAAATGTTGCATAATTGACCATGGTTAATCAACCAACTAAGCGCAATACAAAAATACCATAACAAGCGCCGCATTACGGTAAACCCTATGCCATTGGTTTCATTCAGTCACGGTTAAACGCTTTTTTTTTAATATTTGGTTCTATGAAGCACCCTACATGTATACTCATTCACCCAGTCATTTTTTATTGCGGAACTGCCTTGCTATTTGGCTTTGGTGTATTCGCTTTCCCTTTTTAGGTCCCTGTAAAGTCCTTTTTTTTGTGTATTACAAAAAAGCTGGTAAGCAGGCTAGAAGTTGCAATAGTGTGAATAGAAGTGATATCCTGCGACGCTTTTTGCCACGTACAATACATCTGGGAAGCTTCTGGGCGGCAGAAGTTCTCTCAGAGAGGAAATAGTAAAAGATGGCACGTTAGTGGATATGTTGCTAACGAAGAGTTTACGCAAGTTGATAGGTAGAATACGAAAAATCACTGCAGTTTTTTATCCTCAGTGAACTGTGATCGCTGACTCGGTAGTTATCGTCTTCACATGATGATTCACAAGAAATATCGCTACCAGCGTTATTGCTGCTCTGCAGCTGTCGGGTGATCAGCTTCTACGAAAACGGTAATACGCTTACGGACAAGGTAAGACTCTGCACCATCTTGCGGAGGCTTCTTATTGAACTTCTTGCAATTAATGGCAACCCGGTAGCTCGTCGCCAAGTAGAGCAGCGACACCCATAAAACACAAAAGTGTCAAGTAAACAAATGCCAATAACTTGTTTCGGAATGAAACTAATATACTTTAAGCAAGAAAAATATAACTTTTGGGATTCAAACAGACATTTCATTAAAATAAACAAAGTTGGTCGCAGTTAGGACATTTTCGAGCACAGGCTTCTGTACAAAGGTATTTGAGTCGTAATTATATCGCTCTATAATAGCAAATTTTCAAATGTATCGAAGTATCTTAAGATACAATTGGGAAGTATCGTATCGGATACATTCATTCTGGAAGTATCTTATATCTGTATCTCCGATACTTCTTGCCCGAGTATCTTGTATCGTATCGCGATACAATTTCAAAGTATCTTTGCCCAGCCCTGGTCTTGGTAGACCCCGGCATAGAACACTTTCGCGATAAAGTGATTGAAGGAATGAACCGAGAAAGTATTGAAGTAGGCCTGAAAG
>JALIZH010031693.1:0-10152 GCA_030522465.1 Rhipicephalus appendiculatus
CTTTTAATCTCCCTCATCTCTTCCTCCTGTGCAGGGTAGCATACCGGTTATGCCAAACTGGTTAACATCCCTGCCTTTCCTCTCTCGTTTTCATTCCTTTCTTCCTTTTTTCACACGTGACCTCAATTTTCTTGATTCTGCTAGGGTCGGCCACGTATGTAAAGCAGATGCCAATTATGAGTTGTAGCTAAAGAACAATCTTTTTTTTTTTATTTCTTTCTACCAACTCGTTGCTAACTGACCAAGAAATTGATAATTCTGATCGAAATCACTGCGCCTGAAAAGGTTAAATGAATGTGTATATACACTTCTACAGCTGCATTTAAACGGAAAATGATTGCCTGTATTGAAGTAAACAAATAACTTTTCCAAGTTTCTTTTCTATGTATAATAAATGCGTTCATTCATAACTGCGCGAGCGTAGGCCACTCGAGGTCTTTTTGAGTTTTGAGTTTGTTTCATGGCGGCGTTTCTTTCTTGCAGTGTACGGACGACAAGGAGTGCGATGGTGTCTGCAGTTGCGTTTTTATAAGTGGCGAAGGAAAGTGCATTAGTTTCCGCTAAAAAGAAAATTGCAGAACGCAGATGAAGTACAAGTGATTGCTTGACTGGAGGTGACAAGGATTTTAGCTTATGCTCGCTCTGTATTCACTGATTGATACAATGCCCTTATTCCTGGCACTGATAACGATATAAAATAAATGTATTTAGGCATGTACGGTAGATGTCTTCATTTTAGCACTTGATACTACCATCGCTACTGCAAGCACGAAATTCTCAGTTCCCACAAACTTCTCCTTGAAGCCTTGAAGAAAATACCGCAGATGGTTTTAGATGCGAAGCATCTTATGCTCAGGGCTTTGTCCGTCCCTCCCTCCCGCGTCCCGCGTCTGGTCACTTTAATGAAGTAGGAATGCACCCACTATGCGAACCAGAACACTGTAGTACAATAAGGCCGTCAACAACCACCACAGTCACCAGAGTCATGGCCGGGAGCACAGAGTGGCTGCTTAGCAATGGCTAGGCAGGTGGTGGGTGCAAGGAAAGAATAACACGCAATACTGGTTGTGTCTGTCGCCCAGGTTAACTATATTCCTTGATGTTGCTTGCATGTGCTTGCGGGGGCTTTGTCCGTCCCTCCGTCCCGTGGCCCACACCCCCCACAGCACAGGCGCGTCTCCTCCCCCTCTCTCTCCTCTCCTGCGCTCCCCCCTTTCTCTACTCTAGGAATCCTCTACTCTACGGAGCGGCGCCCGCGTCCCACACCCCCACAGCGCATGCGTGTCCCCTCCCCCCCTCTCTCTCCTCTCCTACGGTCCCCCCCCCGTTCTCTCCTCTAAGAATCCTCTACTCTACGGAGCGGAGCGCACGACAGGTGGTGCGACAGCTGCATACTCCGCTGGGGGTGCCACGGTAGTTCCGTTGTATGAAAATGACGGAGCGCGCGCGCCTCATTCTCGCTCCCGTTTCGTGGCCGCTGCCGCGAAACGGGAGCGGTGACGTTTCTCCCGCTCAAGCCAGCAATCTCCCCGCTGCTTCGCATCCACACATGGGGGGATGGGGGAAGTCTTTTAACAAAAATCACAGCATATCCACGAAGTGAATGACAGGGGCGTAGCCAGAAATTTTTTTTCGGGGGGGGGGGGCACCGCCTTGATTTCGGGAGGGGCACCTCCTTGAAATGGTCATTTTCGCTCTGTATGCCATGGCGAAAAAAATTTCGGGGAGGGGGCGCGTGCCCGGTGTGCCACCCCCTGGTTACGCCCCTGGTGAATGATGATGAGTGGGCAAAGCTGTGGGGGATCATTCGGGTAGCCATGAATCCCCCCGTACATTACCCACTCGATCATGCAAAGATGTGACACGTCGTTACGCGAGCCCTCGCCGCTTCTGGGTCGGCTTGGCGGCGCTGCCGTGCCGCTGCAGCTTCGCGAGCCCTCAACTCCGGGTCGGCTTGCCGGCGTGCCGTGCCGCTGCAGCTTCACGAGCCCGCAAATCTGGATGCGCTTGTCTGCGTCGCCGCCGCCTATTCTCTCTCGCTCTACTTCAGAGCCCGCGCTGCAGCCGCTTTGCGAGCCCTCCGCTCGGCCGCCTTGTCTTTTTCGTTGTTCATAGCAGTAGTAAGTAGTATCGAAGCGCACTGAGTGACGACCGTCGAAAGAGAGATGAAGTGCGCCGGAGAGGGGAGCGAGCGCCTCAGAGCCATCTAGTGGGCACCATGCAACTCAAATAAGAGCCTCTAGCGGGAGCGGTGAGTACTAGCGTGGCTACACCGGGGCAGTGATGTACAAGCCTTGACCTTAAGGAGCTTCGCCCCTAGGAGAGAATGTCTTTGGAACGCGCTTATTGTTCATCGTCATCAGCGTCATCGTCATGGCGTATAATGGTTACCTTGCATGTTCTGTGCCGTGATGGCAGCGTCATCGTCATCGCACTAGCGTGGATATGCCTAGTGACACCGACGCAGTGATGAACAAGCCTCGACTTTAACGAGCTTCGCCCCTGAAACGTTGAACGCCTATCGAGCGGCACGTGTTGGTAGAAATGCAAAGAGCTGTTAATACTTTGTTGTCTCGAAGGCAGAGCGTTGAAAATGGACATACGCCTTCAGACCACAGCAAAGGATTTTGTTGGGCTAGTCTGCTCGCGTCAACATTGAGTATAGGCTGATTGAAAGTGTCACATAGAGGACCTCACACAAATATTAACATGGCGAAGCTTCGTCTTGTGAACGAGTGTCCTTAGTTCTTCCATGTGATATTCTTTCAATCAGCGCATACTCAAGGCCTCCAGATAGGTGACGCGCACGTGTATTTTGTGTCCAGCGATTGAGTAGAACTGAATTGAATTCTATTTTCTTTTTTTCTTTTTTTTCCACTGTGTTTGCAAACACGGCGGAGACCCATAGCCATAGGTGTAGTGAGAAAGAGTGGCCTAAGCAGCGTTGCGCTGCGCTTCAGCGGCATCACCATCAGCACGAACTCGTGGTTGCTGCTCTTGACCGAACGCTGCTGACCGCTCCCCGTTCACCTGCATTCTCTACAATAAACATCTTAACAAGTGGTGGAGGTGTGGGTGCAAGAAGTAACGGTGCAAGAAGTGTGGGTGCAAGAAGATAGGCTAGTTTGGGTGCAAGAAGTAAAGTTTTTATGATGGCACTTCGTAAAAGTCTCCGCTTAGACTTTGTCTGGCACGTCATCATCACATCTGGCCGGCATGCCCATAAGTCGTTTAGAAATATCGCCTGCTGATCAGGTCAGTTAGGTAAGCTAAATATCAAGATCAGTGTAGCTACAGAATCCCGAAACAGAAAGCAGGGGTCGTTTGTCCTCCAAAACTGATCTGCGAGCTGTGTCATGCCCATACTCACGTCATGAACTGCGCATATTTTTTCTTTACAATGGTCATGATCTCCAGCCATATTATTTTCACTACCGGACGAAGGCCACTCCCGTTGGGTTCCAATTTTGCGTAATCTTGTGCGAGCTGGTTCCCTTTTATGCTAGCGAACATCCTGATTTCGTCACTCTATCTAATCATCTGCCGTCCTTGGCTGCGTTATAGTTAATTCATGAGGCGACATCTCGTATGAGGTGGCTATTAACCTTTTGTCGTCCTTAACGTATAAGCCCATAGTTTAATGGACAAAGCACATCTTTCGATATTTGTTTACACACCGTATTTACTCAAATGTTAAGCTAGTTTTGTTTAACTTTTCTGACCTCATTTTGGGGCTCGCGTTAATATCGAAAAGCCTCAAATTTCGCCTTGGTGATGTCGCGCCGCAGGCACTTCAAAGCTCTACTAGAAATCTCGCGATCTTTCATTCTTGTGCTGGCAACATATACACCATGCTGAAAACATCCAATCCAGTGCAGTCCTATTCTTGTTGCGACGTGCTTGCGACTCAATGCGTCCGTGTGCCGGTGTCGCGCGCTGATATTGTGTGCTTCCGGAACTTTGGACTCTGAGAAATGGCAGCGCGACGAGCTCACTAGGATGCCCGCCTTAAAATAAGTGCTATTCTGATGGCTGAATAAACTGGAAACTCTGCCGCAGCACGACGACTAAATGTGACACAAACGAATATTCGCCGTTGGAGGCTCCAGAGTGAAGGGCGCTTCAGGGGTGAGTCCGACGGAAAAGCATTCCGCGGACCTCGTAGCGGCCGTCCCACAGACCTCGAAAAACGAGTGGCGGAGTTCGTAATTGAGCAGCGAGACCACAACAAATAAAGGTGCTTTTTTTGCTCTCATTTTATTCGGGTTCCATTCGTGCTCTTTTTTTTCACACTGGGAAAAGTCACTCCTCGCGTTGCAATGGAGTCGCGCTACAATCGAGTATATAGGGTATAGGGTGCCATGAAACCAGGCCGTATGTAGCTGTTTCGAACGAAATTTCTGTTCGTGGATGAGCGAGTGCGCGGCATGAAGAAATATCCTTCGTCTACAAATTTGCCTGTCTGCAAAATGATCAAAACTGGCTGTGTTAACCCAAGACGTTGTAATTTTCCCTGGTCTTGATACGAACAAGTTTCCCTAAAATAGAAGGAACATGTGCCATAAACGTGTGGTTTTGTCTGCAGTGCGGCAATCCCCGCTCCAAGAGGCTTAATTTGACCGGCTCGTCTTTAGATATATACTTGAAGCAAGCTGTGATTAATATTGGCAGTGCCATGAGGTAATTCACTATTCTGTAATGTTTTATTCCTATTTTCATTTCACCATAACCGGTCAGCTGAACAGTACAGAAGAAATGGCATCGCCCCATGAGCGACGGCCACAATGAATGGCGACAAACGCTGTTTCCGCCCCCCCTCCATTTCGCATACATGCGCTGTCTATCGTTCTTTATACTTAAAGTTGATGGCCAGCCAACCTCTAAATGCACTTTGCCGGCATAAAACGAATCATTTTTGTGAAATAATAACTATACGGCCAGTAAGTTCCTCCATAATGGTGTCTCTCGAGTAAGTATGCAGTGTGCACTCCAGGGTTGCCAACTGCAGGATAATTACCTTACTTTTTGGGCATTTTCGGAATTTTGCGGCCAGCGTGGGGTAGAAGGGCGGGAACACGATTTTTCTTATAAGACGTGGGGTAATTTCAACATGTTGCTGTTACTGATCAGTGAAAATTACAGAAGATGCGCCCGAGATATCCCAATGATATATTACTGAAGAAATCCGAAAACCTGTCTTTCTTTGAATCAAGTTGGAATTATCTTAATTCACATGTCACCAAAACAGGGCAAAGACGAAAGATCATAGATAACACATCCTTGTGTTAGCATAGTTGTTTTTCCGAGTGAATGGCTTTTTTCCCTCTCTGTCGTCTCCCATTTGTTCGTGCGTCCCTACTGAAAAAATCCGCATGCCGTCATACGGAAAACATACGGGTTCTCCGCATATCTCCCGTATAAAATATATGGATTTTCTACGGACGTATACAGATGTTTACGGAAATTGTAAGGAACATACGGCAGTATCATATGGTACATAAGGAATTCCGTATGCGCGTACGGATGTAGCCTTAAGGAACATGCGGATGCCGTATCTGTTATACGGATATACGGATAGACTCATACGGCGATGCGGAATATACGGAAAAGTATGATACGGAACATGCGGAAACCGCATGGGATACGGAAAGAACAAACGGAATCCGTATGCGCTATGCGGAAAGATCCACGTGGCAATAAGTAGTATACGGAAAGCATGGTGTTCTACCTGAACCCATGACCACAGGCGAGTGCACGGGTCCGGTATCATGCGGATCCGTACCATGCGGATCCGCATCATGCGGATCCGTATCATGCGGATCCGTAATACCATAATCCGTCCGTCCGTCCGTCTGTCTGTCCGTCCGGTGTCCGTCTGTCCGTCCGGTGTCCGTCCGTCCGTCCGTCTGGTGTCCGCCCGTCTGTCCGTCCGTTCATCCGTCCCTCTGTCTGTCTGTCTGTCTGTCTGTCTGTCTGTCCGTCCGTCCGTCCCGTCCATCCGAGCTCTGGCACGGAGCCAGGTGGCCGCCGGGATGCACAAACGGACGCCGGTCGCGTCGGACTCTACAGCGCTCGCTCTTTGCTTGCGTAGCTTCGCTGTGCCCAGCGTTTGCAATTATTCTGACCGACGCCGTCTCAATGGACACAGGCGTTCACGGAATACACCTTCGATTTTACAAAGGGCCCGTCAATTTAAGCGCTGGAACGCTACGGCGTTTGCACGATGCACAAAGCGTGAGAAAATACTAACGCATGCGAACGGAGGAAGATGAGTCTCGCGTCTCGCTGCGATTCGCGGTAAAAAATTAAAGAAGAAAACACGCACCCATTAGGTTTGTGTCTTATGCCACTGAGAGTGTTAAAAAAAAAGGCATGGCATAGTTAGTTGAACGCACACATCGCTTTCGCGGAACACACTTTAGAATGTACAAAGTGTCCTTCAATTTTTCTAGACTACGCGACAGAAAGAGGTGGTAGCCAGGGGAGCACCGTTGAGAATCTTGCGGACACCAGATACACATTTTCAGACGATCGAAAAACACCCGCATCTTTCAGCAATGGTCTTTCGCTCTTATTACCATCTGCAGAGTTCATTTATTAATTTCAGCTAGTAAATGTTTCCTTTTATCGCTTTATGCGTACACAAGGCTTACATGAGCAAAAAACGAAATATTTTACAGTCTGCATTATGTGCAGACGACGCTCAATACAAGCATTGAAAGCAGACGATTAGAAATGTAGTGCCTCGCACGTACGTTATGATTGTTTCGTTTTCTGACGTTACTCAGCGTGTGAAGAAGCTTGAAGCCGTTATGCGTTATCCCGCATTTTGAGCTCTTCTTTCACGTACGAAGCGACAAAATGTGGCCTTCATGTGGACTTAAGCGACCTCAAGTAAGTGTACTTGTTCACTTCCACAATCGCACTCAGTGTGGGGGCACGTTTAAGACTTTTCATATTTGTCGGTGGTTACTCACATAATGGTATGAAACTTAGAAACAAACAAAACTGTGCGAAATAATGATGTTTATCTGCCTTAACCAGCACTAGGCCCCGCAGGACAAATTCAAAATTCGCGCCATAGGCACACCGTTCGATCGCAGGGCCCTGCTGGTCGCGTCATCGCAAAAGCGACCACCACTCTCCGATTGATTTGGTCTGAAGACGGCACACTGTCCCATTCTAGTACACCATAAAGCACAGATTATAATGGCTGTCAGACGGCTTGACTTGGATCGGAACGTGCACTCACGACAGTCACGTGTTTGCAGACGTTAAGCACGACACGCCCTCGTGCTTATTTGGAATGCGTACAAAATCGCGCCACAGATATTGCGTGGCAGAAGCGTAGAATTGCGCCAGGCGTCAAAAGATGTGAATTGAGCAACGATAGGGTGTTTTATAGGCTCCCCCATTACAAAGCACTCAGACATATTGTTATAAGACCATGTCACACTGAAGCAGCCTGAGTGGCGCCAAGGAAGAGGACGTGATTGTGTGTTGTGGGGCACGCTCTTCTCTTCCATCTTGGGCTACGCTTGGGCGCTCTGTAAATACATTGTGAATAGGCCTTGTTTCCCTCTGTGTGCCTTCACGCAACATTTTGGTGGAAGGTTCTGGGTAACGACGCACGACGGAGCTTCGCAGCGGACGCCAGTCGCTGATTTAAACATATCAACCGGTAGCGATGCTGCGTCAACAGCCACGCCCAACTCATCAGCGGCTACCACCTCACCTGTTGTCGTTGTGGCCGCTCCACCCCGTGATCCTGGCAACTTTTCGGGAACTGACGGGGAAGACGTAGATGAGTGGCTTAAACTCTATGAGCTCGTGAGCGAAAATCACAGGTGGGACCCAACCTTGATGCTCGCGAACGTTATCTTTTACTTAAAAGGAACGGCCAAGGCGTGGTTCAACAACAATGTGGAAGAGATCACCAGCTGGTGTGTATGCAAGGCCAAGTTACGCGAGTTGTTTGGCCAATCTGCCGGCTGCAAGCAGGCCGCTGCTAAGAAAGAACTTGGAATACGTGTGCAGACATCCACGGAGTCGTACCTGGCGTATATACAGGATGTTCTCACCCTTTGCCGCAAAGTTGACACCACCATGGCCGAAGCCGACAAGGTAGCGCACGTGCTCAAGGGGATCGCAGACGATGCCTTTAACCTTCTTGTGTTCAAAGGCTGTTCCACCGTTTACGATGTTATCTCGGAGTGCCAACGCTTTCAAGAGGCCAAAAGCCGTCGCATTGCCCACCACTTCACCCGTCTTCCCAATACTGCTGCGACGTCAACTTGTGAGGACCTCCGTATAGAGACCCAGGCCAATGCACACTCCGGTGACATTACCGGAATCGTTCGCCGCAAAATTGGAGCCATATCGCCCGCACCCTTGAGAACACTGGCGCCGAGTGATCCTGAGCCGACCATATCGCTAATACAGACCGTTGTGCGCCATGAACTGGCAAACGCGGGCTTTCAGACGATCTGTTCTGTGCACCGTCCCGGCGCTGTCAATCCGCCTCCTTTGAACCCCGTTCAGCACTACCGCCACCCTTCCCCACGTAACCGTGACCCAAATGCGTGGAGGACGCCTGACGACAGGCCGGTTTGTTTTCGATGCGAACGAGTGGGACACATTTTGCGTCATTGCCGAAGCACTCGGGACCTCACCATCCCGCACAAGCCCCAAGCTTCTACGACCTCCATTCATCAGCCCGTACTTCTGGCCAGGCACCACTACGCCGCGACGACTCAGCTAACTACAGCCCGAACACTACGACCACTGCCCAGTACAGCCGCTCGCCTTCACCACGACGTAGATTTTTCGCAGTCTCCCCCGCCACCTCGTTCCCCGTCCCCGTCCTTCGCCCGACGGTTTCCTTCGGGAAACTAACGGGTGCAGCTCCTGGAGGTGACGCTGCTGCTACGACTTGCCCTCCAATTCCTCTGTTGACGCTACCGACGAATCAGCACCTGATCGATGTGGAAGTGGATGGTTTGTCTGTTACAGCTTTGGTTGATACAGGCGCCCATATTTCTGTTATGAGCTCGCACATACGCGACCGCCTAAAGAAAGTCCTTACTCCAGCCCTTTCACGCAGTGTTCGTGTTGCTGACGGCGGTATGGCTACTGTCATTGGCGTCTGTACTGCACGCGTTACCATTGCCGGTCATCAAACTTCAGTTCTCTTCGCCGTTCTCACTCACTGCACTAATGATGTTATCCTCGGTCTTGATTTTTTGTCGGCCCATTCCGCCCTCATTGACTGTTCAGCTAGTATTGTGCAACTTGACCTGCCGTGCCCGACTGATCCGCCCAGTCCTCCCCAAGGTCGTCTGTGCTCTGCTGAACATGTCCGTTTGTCACCGCAAACAGTGACCTCCATCGCCGTAACACCCTCGCCACCTGTACCTGATGGCGACTATGTGCTCGCGCCCATCACATCGGTTCTCTTGACTCACAGTGTTACTTTTCCGCACACTGTTATTCTGTTACGTGCAAACTGCGCCTGCATTCCCGTGCTTGAACTTTGCTGTGTGTCCACAAGTGCTCCCGCGTGGAATTGCTCTCGCCCTGCTGACACCATCTGACGACTGCGTCATCTCAGCTCTGTTTCCCCCGTGATGTTGGTCACTCCATCTACCCACATGCCCGGCCTGCCAGTAAGCCCGTCTCGTGACGTGAAAAAAAAATGATCGCGCCAGACCTGAACCAGACCTCCTTCCGTACTTTTGCAAGTACTTCTTGAAGGCCCGCGACCTTTCCACCGAAAACCAGACTTGGCGCGCCAACCAGACTTGGTATAGGCACTCGACGAGAAGGAGCACGAACTGTTGACCGCGTGAGAAGGCAAAGGATTGAGATATCTAACTGTGGGATACGGAACTCCCGGGAGATTAAACAAGTCAGCTATTCATTGGAGCAGGGCTTTTGGAATAGCGCACTGCCAGAAGATATGAACCGGGTCCTCTCGACTTTGACAGAATGGACAGAACCCCCTTTGGGTGGTGGTTGTGAAGGGGTCTGTACATGATAGGCAGACACCCCTATTGCCGCATCAAGCTGACGCGCTCCTTCGCGTCCTTGATTCATACTGGGACGTATTTGACTTTTGTGACCGTCCGCTAGGTCAAACCAGTGCTGTGAAGC